>CABFVX010007086.1:0-33994 GCA_902151425.1 Timema shepardi
AAACTGTAGGTCCTCCATTTCATCTCACAATCACCCTACTATTACACATTAGCGTAAGAGCGTACAACCCGAACGGGTAGTAAGACGCGGTGCTAATAATAATAATATTATAGGGTAGCCTATAATATCTAATTCCAAAAAACCTCTGTAGGACCTTATGAAAACTCTATATACCAAGTTTTAGGGAATATGGTTTCGGCTCTAGTCATAAAGACAGACAGACAGACAGACGATATCTTGGTGGACATGCGTGGGAAGTTATTGAGGAACTATCAGAGTCGAGTCACCAATGGCCAACAACCTGTGCCTGACCTAGACCACTATACAGATCACACTGATACTTGTATTGTCTACTTACATCTAGAGAATATTTACATTTTGTGAACAGTTGTTTGTTTTGCGACCATATTGAGATTACCTGGTGACAGGGTCGCCTGTGTTTCTCGCCAGGATGGTTGTAGTTACCTATAGAGGGCTGACAGTACTGAGTAATGCATGGTTCTGCTGATAATTTCATGTTGGATCCAAATGTTGGCAAGTTGGTTTCAAACCTTGAGCTCTAATATCTTAGAAACTATGTTGGAGCATTGTACTGCAAGCGGTTTCTCGGCAACGTGAGTATAGCAGATATTGTCATGGTCACGAGTCTTTATCTATTATTACATTTCCATATCACTTGGAGTAACGGGACATATCAGGTACAGTCAGGTTAAAATGGTAATGGCTGACAGGAATCCTTTCAAACATGTAAATAAGTGAATTACTCTGAGCACAGGACGAGTTCAGAACAGCTCGGTGGTTGAGTATTGTCACACTGATATCAGAGGGATGGGTTCGATTCCCGTATCCAGGAGTTGTCTTAAAAGTATATTTAGACAAATGAAGGGATTCCCGATGAAGTTGAATGTGTTGAAGTTTATTAGTCGCTTCAATGTACAGTAGCCCCACGGCTTCTTTGGTGCTGACTGACAGCTCACAGCTGACTTCTGACAGTCAACATTTAGGTAAATACCTAAATTTTGACTCTCAAAAGTGACAGCTGCTAAACACATGTTTTTGCAGATCATCTGGTTCGGCGCAGGGATACGTAATTTGGTCTGGTAACTTTTTAAAGCTGTCAGTCAGCACCAAAGAAGCCATGGGGCTACTGTAACAAGCTGTAACACTGTTAGTGAGGCAGCTAGATCACCAAATGGCCGGGTTCATCTTTTGTTTAAATTACCAATGTGACATTAACAGCTATTATTGAATTATCTTTAAGAGGATTATGGAAACATATCAAGGCTTGATGACCTACTCAAATATTGCCCGTAAGCCGGGACTCAGCCCCAGACATGGGAGGTCCCACCCCACGGAAAGCGAATTGAAATGTTCGTTGCTTAGTTCCTGATTCTGTTAGTACTGAATGTAAAACACATACAAAGATATTATTTAGGATTAGAGAACCTGTCACATTTTTATTTTACCCGTAAAGCTGAGTCTGGCTGCGATTATTGTATTAATAAACTACAACAATACAGGGTTAATGTTTAGTATGTATAATACAATATAGTGTTTATTATTTTCAACTAAAAGATATGTTGATTATTGGTAGCATGATTATAATAAAAATAAAAATTCAAAGTATTGAAAGATTAAAATCTTTAAATTTTCTATATTTCTCAAAAAAAAATGATTTTCTTTTTAAATTAGCAAGTCTTAATTTTAATTTATAAAAGTATAAAGATCTATATGTAAGATTCTCGACATTATTTAAAAACAGTGATGTAGGCCTACATGCATGCATTCATATATACATACATGCATATATTCATACATTCATTCAATCATAAGAATCTTTTTTAAACCCAGTAGGCCTAGTCTGTTTATAAATATTTATATTTATTATAAAGGGATACATGAGTTATAGTTATCAATCCTTATCAACCTAAGTTTAGGAACCTAATATAATTATTTCCACCTGATCACACATCTGATATTATGGCCCATGGCTTATAGATCGTAAAAGGAAGAGGGCTTCTTCTTATAACTCAAGATATCTTTTCACTCCTAACAAGAAGTTAATTTTTAGTTCTGTAAAATGACGAAATTTCTACTTCTCGTTCACCCTCACGCTTTGCTGGAAGTGGATTTCAGAAGAAGGGCAAAGGAAGGTTTATTGATTAAAGGAAGAAGTGGGGTTCCCCTGAACTATATGATGGCATCGCTGAAATAGAGACAAACTTCCCTTTTGTCATCTCTTAATTAGTTTTCTTTATATGTTAAGTACTAACATCTTGAGAGCCGTAAATCAATATAATATAATTATAAATCTAATGAACTAAAATTTCTTAACCAGCTTCGGCTCAACTTATTTTAATAACTGTCGCTGTTAGACTGTGCAGACCATAAATATAATATGTACTGTACGTATATATAAATATACTAGCTGACCCGGCAAACGTTGTTTTGCCATATAAATAATTTTTAAGTAATTTCTACGATTGATCAGTTATCGACCGGGGATGAAAAATGATTAAATTACTAAAATGGCTATTAAAAAATAGGGGTTGGTGATAAAAGGGTAAAAATTTAGGGTTGTATGTATTTTTTAATGCGACATAATAAAAAAAATAAAGCTATTAAAAATGTCTAAAAATTATAGAAAAATGTTGAGGGTGGACAACCCTTATCACTAAGGGGTATGAAAAATAGATGTTGGCCGATTCTCAGACCTACTCAATATGCTCACAAAATTTCATGAGAATCGGTCAAGCCGTTTCGGAGGAGTACGGGAACGAACATTGTGACACGAGAATTCTATATATAAGATATATATATATATAAGATATATATATATACACACACACACACACAAACACACACAAACAAAACGTAGAAAAGTTAAATATCAGGGGAAGAAAGGGGTTAGAATTCGAATAAATTTGCTTAAAACTCAAATGGGTAGTAAGACAAATTTCAGTAGAGTTTTATATATAAAATGATTTACAATCACTTTCAAATAATAACATTTTCACCTTTCAATCCCAAATTTTCACAATACAATCATTAATATTAAATTTTGTTTGATTTTTTTAACTAACCTGAATGCTAACAAGACTTTTAACATTTGAAGATAATGGTAAAAATAGGTTGATAATAATAATGTTATCAAAATTAGAATTAAATAATTAAGCATACAACAATATTTATAAAGGTTTGGGCTTCTAACAATGTAGTAATAGTTTATTGCCATCTCAATAGTACAGTCGCAGTGTGTTGTATTACTAAACTGATACAATGAAGACATCCGGTCTCATATTTGCACATTGTATCCACATTTCTGAAGATGTGTTCCAGAGTTAAGCAAAATTAATAGAACGATTAACGGAGAATAAATTTTAACATGTTGAACCTCATTATTTTGTTAGGTCTAGATTAATTCACTTCGCCGTTTTGTCTTCAATATTTGGTCGAGTTTATTAAATTTACTTAGAGTATATGTTAATCTTATTTTTGAAATATTTTAGTGATATATTTATATTTAATTTTTTTTAATATTCGTTTCCATGAACCTACCTCATACAATTTTTAATTGATATGATATATTTTACCCTAGGAAACTTACGTTTCATGAAATAATTTTTTACTATTTGATATTATGATTATTTTATTAGTCAAATAAATCCATTTACTTAAAAATAATTGAGTATCCAGAAATAAGTTTTCTAATTTATTTTTAATAAATAAGATTTTTAATACAGCTACTCAGTTTATATTATTATTATTAGTTAAACCTATCTTATTATTGATTATTTTAACTTATATTAAATAAAATTTAAAATACTTTATAAACAAGTTTAAAAAAGCTTTCAATTTGTCAAATGTATTAATTAAAAAGATAAATATAACATAATTTTACTTATTTATTGTAGTTATTATCAGGCTTTTAAACATATTTTTAGTAACTACTTAGAAAGTTGTACATTTTGTAATTATTACATACCATATCTAAAATTCTAAAAATGTGCATTAACTTTCCACTAAATAAATTATCGCTATGATTATGAACTTATTTCAAGTCATATTAATTCTGTTAGATTAAATATTTTTTTAGAGTGGAAAGTTAATATCTCAAATATCTATACTTATATTATTACACTATTTACTGAGCTTTTTAAAATTCAACCAGAAACAATAATATAATATTAGAACCAGTCATTAATAATAAAGGTATTTAAAGAACGATTTTTTTAAGTAATTATTTTAATTAATTTTTTATGATGCAATATATGTTATATTATATGAACGTATAAGCTCAGACCTTTTCTGAGAAAGGACAGTTATAGTCATAAATATTATTAAAAGTTTGATTAACAAAACCAAGCAATAACAAGAAAAATGTTCTTCTGAAAAATTATATCGTGTATAATTATACTGTCAACATTTTTGGTCAAATATTTATTTTGTGAAAAACTTCCATAACAAACACAAATGATTAATAAATGCTATCATTATATTATAACTTTGTGAAATGTCAAGTTAATTTTACGGCATTTTGAAAATAAAAATGCTTAAAACTATATAATATGGCTACATTATCTTGGTACTCTCTATTGGAGCTTTCCAAAGTAGTGCACTTTTTTGATACGATTATTCACATTAAAAGAATATATATGTGAATATTTTTAATAACTGCTAATTTGGATATTATATTCAATATAAACACTTTAAAAACATTCTTATTCTTTATCAATACAGGGTACATACACATACTATCAATTTTATTTTCCTCTGTCATATTGTTACCAAAGAATATTATTATAACAAGACATGGAATGGTTAAATTAGTCATATATCCAAAATTTTCAATTATTTTAGAATATATAATTTAAACACATCGCTCATAAAGATCACATAACCAAAGCTATACATTAAATTAAATTAAATTAAAACCTCTGAGGTAAAACTTAAAAGCTCATTTAGTGGCCTATAAAGTAAATTATATTAATGGTTTTTTACTATGAACTTTTCTTCTATTCTAATTCAAAATTAAAGTACTAACTAGTCTAAAATATTTACTTTTAACACCTTTTGAAACTACTTTTTTCCATTTATTTTTAAATAATTTAAGGATTTTTTCTCAATATTCTGTTTTAATTTATCTTTAATTGGAGCAGCTAAAATGTGATCAAATTTTACAATTTTACTATCTCCTTCAAACCTCCCGGAAGATGCGTGTGTCATTTGTATTCATTTCTAGGTAGTTATTTACTTTTGATTTATTTTCTAACTAGATAATGTTTTATAATAAAGATATAATATTATTATAGATAATTAATGAAAATTTGTTTTAGAAACCTAATGGTTTATTGGATGACGTAGTAGCCCTAGCCTCTGCCAGCATTGCCTGCTCTAGAGATGCCCCAAGACTACCCCACTGCCAATCCGAGAGTGTGTTTGTGATGGAAGCTAGTCACGTGCTGTCCAGTCCTCACTTACTTGTTGTAGAGGACGATGTCTGGCCTCCAGATGTGGTCGGAAGGAACGTGTAGCATATGAACCCCACCGTACTCCTTGGGTTCCCAGTGCAGCTTGTAGTCGTACCACGACTGTGTGTACACAAACAAATAACAGCTAAATGTACACGAAATAGAACATTAGCTACAAACACATGGATTAAATATGGTAGAGGACTGAACATCTTGGCTTTCGTAAGCTCAGGGTTCACATACATATGTATATATGTTTTATATAATATTTATTTTTGGGCAAATGATCATTTCAAAGCGGTTGGCAAAACTAAAGAATTTAGTAAAGCTAGACAACAATAAAATCAATAAAATCAACATATGCATAAAGGCGGGTTCTAATAGGTCAACTGCTTTGTTATGCCCCTAATTTATGTTAAAGCTCCATTATAGTGCACTGAGAATGATTTTATACATTTTCAAGGCCAGTTTTAACACATTACTGTACAAAACAAACACTGGAGAGTTAAAAACAACTCATCTATATACTCATATTTATGTACAAAAATGTTTGTAGCCAGAATGAGAAATAAGAAGTTTACTGTGGAAAGATATGAGGACATTGGTAGCTACCCTTCCTGGTCGATCAAGATGGCCTGTCCATTCAACTGCTCGCATTTATTCTTGCAGCAGGTTTCATGGACTTATAAATAGGTAAAAGACACAGTACCATAATCAGCAGAGCATCTGTCGTCTAGCAGTGCAGATTGGTCATTTCATTCTGGAGTCCTTTATCCCCTCGTGGTCGTGTTATAAGGAATACCTGAGGCAAACATGCACCCCCAACGTCTTGGCTCCAGGAGTGGGTAAATTAGCCCCCCCAATTCCCGTGTATAAAAATTGTCCGAAACTCAGTCTTTATCCTTCGTTGCCTTAATTTCCTTAGAAGTATTATCTCATACATGTTCGTTAACAAAGTCCTGGGACACCAGAGGGTGGGAGTTGGCTCTAAGTCTACATGAGTAAAATTTAACAGAACCTTACACTTAGTGGGGTTGGATGATGGCATCAACATTAAGTTGGCTTAACATCTGCAGCAAGGTCAGTGACGGCTAAGTTCTGAAAGTATTCAGTGACGTGGGATGTATCAAGTCCACCTACACAGGGCTACGCGGCTAATACCGGGTAGCACCTGCATGATGATTGACTTGAAGCACATATCAAATGTTGGTCGAAATGGATAAAGATCTGGCAGCCACAGTCGTGATGGCTTGGAGTGGTAGTTTGGTCGTGGTGCTGTGGTGTGATTAGGAAAAGGGTAAACTGCCACACTGTTCTATCCCAGAAAATCCTTTTATCGAGGGAACAAAACCATATTATGGCTCTTCCTTGGGCAAGAAAATCAGTAGATAAACTGGTCCCCTTTTGTATCTCTGGGCGGGGATTATTTCAGGGGGAGTGATACACAAAGAACAAACATCAAATAAAATGTTCGCTTTCAGAGTAGGTACATGGAGTGTAAAGACGATGAAAAGGGCTGATAATCGGGAAAATTTAAAATGGTTATGGAAAGGTTTGCTGTAAATATTGTGGGCTTAAGTTAAGTCCGATGGAAAGATCAAGGCAAAATAAGTAAAGAAACTACACAATTCTATATTCAGGTGGAAAGAGTACAGAAAAAAGTGTGACATTGTGATGAAAAATGAATGGGTGGAAAGTATTACTTGTGTTGTGTTATGGTGATAGAGTTATGTTTGTGAAATTAATATTTTTATAGTACAAACGCACACGCCAACAACTGCCCGAACTGATGTCAAGGTAGAATAAATTCATGATCAAACTGAAATAATCCTTCAACAGTAGGGAAAGTTGACAACATCATTACGGATGATTGGAAGAGTGTGGTTGTAGAAGAACGCCTATAGACGATTATAGGGACCCGTGGACTAGGGAATAGAAGCAACAGCGGTAAGATTCTCATGGAGTTCTGCCAGAGGAGCTACTTAGTGGTGGCAAACACTCTGTTCATGAAATGAAAGACAAAACTATACACTTGGAACTGCTCAGGGGACATATCCGCTACCAACTAGAATACATCCTTGTCAGATATCGATTCATGGAGTGAGGCACATGAAGAAATTTCCAGGATCTGACATCGATTTGGACTACCACGAGCTGGTGGCGTACATTGAAACAAGACGGAAGATGATAGAAAGAAAACCGGGCTGGGACTTAAAAAAATCAAGCAGAAAGAGTAATATTACGGGAGATTTAATAGAACATAAGGTAATTAAGGGGATAGAAGAAAGTATAATGCATAAATGAAGTGGAATAATGTTAAGAGTAATTTTTGAAGCTCCCAAATGTGCCCACACCTCTCGTGGACCCATCCAATGCTGTGGTCGACAATGTGTCAGCCCCCGTTCTCACCGGTGTCGATGTTAGGTGTCCGCACACCAGACTTGGGGCGCGGCACAACAGGTCGTTATGAAGGGGTTGTACGAAGAAGGCACTCAGGATGTTGTCACACTAGTATTTATTCACGACTATAATTCCACTCCTTGGTTGATCCGGTTACATAACTGTATTTAAAAAGAAACCCCATCTCCATTCCCGCAAGTTACAACTTCGCAGTCATTCCAAACTGCTCTCAATGGGCGTAGAACCGAGGAGCCAACGGCTCGTGAACAGTCGACCCTCATGGACGTGAATACTAAACCAGAGTGAGTGGACAAGCCACTCAACCAGACGCGCCACGGCGCGACGAGGCCGTGCGCAGCCAACCGCGCAAGGCAAGAGGGGGGAGGGGAATGGGCAAACCACGCAACGCGCGGTCCCAAAAAAAATAAGTGACGAGAACTCGGCACACAAATGACAATGTTTGAAATGTGAAAATTGTATCAAAGCCCCGAGTAACAACATAAATGCTACATAAGATAGATTAAAGAATGAAATAGAAAAAAAAATTAACAAAGAAAATATATGAGGCTAAACAATGAGCTTAGGATAGAAACAGCGTGAGGAAACACTATATATAGAAGACATGCGAAAAGATTATCAAACTGTAAAGAAATTAAATATATAACTTAATGTACTAGAAAGCAATGGAACTGGTATGGAATGAAAACAAAGGTGTGTGAACCATAAGTATAGAAACCTCAAAGTTTAGATGATGACGGATTATAAAGAGGTCCTTATTATTTGAGGAATCATATAAAAAAACTGTACAGCAAGGAGAATCGATCAGAGAATATGGATATTTAATCAAAAAACTAGGTAGAGGAATTTAAAACCGAAACTAGTATTTTAAATGGTAAATTGGAGAAAGCCATAAAGAACATGCCAATAAAGAAAACTTTCCGAGAGACGTTATCATACAGACTGACCTTCTGAAAGGACTGGGAAACATCAAAGAGTGAATCTGACAAAACTGATAAAACTGTTCAACTATGGTGTCATATAGAAAGTCCTTGGACCATTCTCCTGTTTGGTAAAATGCATTTAATATATTCTTTAATATTCTCTATGGTACAGGAGAATGATCCAAAAATATTCTTTAAGGCACCATGGTGGCTGTAAAAAGAATAAACAAGCTAAAAATGCAGTGACCATAGAACCATCAGCCTTATATCTAATGGGGAGAAGATCACGGAAAGAGTATTCAACAGGTGACTAAAACATAAAATATTAAGGGGGATGGAAGAAGACCAGTTTGAATTCAGAAAAAGAAAAGGGACCAGATATCATCAAGGAAGAGATATCCACGGGTTTCATAACCTAGCAAAAGGCGTTCACTAGAGTGAAGTGGACGATTCTGATGGAAATAATTCTCAAGAGAATTGGCATCAACTAGAGGGCCAGATGACTGATTGCAAACCTTTACCTGGGACAGCGGCGTAGAAGGGCGTAGAAATAGGACGAGTTGTGCGATAGGAATTCTGTTTGACACAGGTCTGATCAAATTGTATTGAGAGTGGCTGGTCAGAGAATCCCTGGATGTACGTGGTACTTTCAATAAAGGAGAACCTGGCCATCAGCCTAGTGGCATATTCAGATGTTATATTATTACTGGTCAAAAATAAAGAAGAGTTGCAGGAAATTATTGCCCCTATGGTGGAGATAGGGAGAAGTTATGGAAGGGAAATCAGCGTTGAACAGTCAAAATTGTTGGTGATTTATAAAAAATGAAAAGCCATTGGAAATCAAAATTGGAAACCAGGAGTTGTAAAACATAAATCAATTCATGTAGCTGAGATATCTGTTGACAAATGATGACTACTGCGCCAAGTAAATTAGGTCTAGAATAAGCCATGGCTAAGGAAGCTCTCAACAAGATGAGGTTACTGCTGACCAGTAAGTTGAGTTTGTAACTGAAGAATAAACTGATGAATTAATACATTTAGAGCATCACGCTGTCTGGAAAATAAAATCGGACTCTTAGGAAGATGGAAAATAAATAATTAGAGATTTTTAAATGTGGGGATGGAGAAAATTTGTTAAAATCAGGTGAACAGAAAAGATCACAAATGAAGAAATCCTAAAATTATTGGGTGAGAAGAGAAATATTTTGAATGTGATTCTTCTGTACACATCCTTAGGAGGAATTGTCTTCTGCACAGCGACATAGAAGGAAAGGTTGAGGGAAAGGGGGGATAAGTAAGAGGGATGATTTAAATATCAAAGGGATTTAAGGAAAAAAGAACATTCTGGGATCTAAAAGAGGAAGCAGAGGACAGGGTGCATTGATGGTCTAAGTTTTCTGACAAAAGGAATGGGCCTGTTGTAAGCGAGAACACCTAATAATCTTACTAATCATTTCTCTACTGAGGACCTCAAGATCTGTCCAGAGAACCTATCCTCACCTGAAACCACATACTCGCTAACGGCAGCTTAAGGCTTGGTTTGCAAGATACCACGTCCGGCGGTTAAGGGGAGGGGGGGGTGAGGCAAAAGGTGGGGATTAACTGTCGCGCTTGCGGGATACGGAAGAAGGGGTGTTCTCCAACACAAGATAGCTGTTTTAAGAAGTTGTACGAACATATTTGAAAGTCAAAATTGATAGTAATTTACTATATTATATGTTTTTTATAGCTATCACTAGTTTTTATAAAAATTGACTGCCACTGAATGACCTTGAAAAGGTTTTACTAACTTCGGTATACGGCAGATATTGTACTTCCTAGCAGAAGTCTACTATATATTTATAAAACACTTAAGTCTTTCGGAAGATTAAGCCAATGTTGACCCAACGATTCACGTTGAGTACGGAATGGATGGTTTTCAAACACATGACAGCGTCAGCGAACATAAATAAATTTAGCTATCATCTTATTGAAGAAACATATTATGGGGAAACGTTATTATTTACATATCAATAGTTCAGGGAGAGCTGATAAAATGTTTATAAAAAGGGAAACCACAAGGATTGTAAAATAATTTAATTACAGGGCATCTACTTTCTCTAACTTGCAAAATTTCGGGAATATTTTAATTTTCAACGTTGTATTATATTGAAATTATGTCATATTATGTTTATGATAATAAACACAATTTTTTAGAATCCAGTCCAATTTCTGGTAAAGAAACTTTAACCAGCACTAAGGAAAATGCATTCAAGTTATTTTATTGTTTTTTTGAAACAATAACCAACAAACCATTTAATTTTGCTATGCAAGCGTTATCAAATGAAATAAATATTACAGAATATGCTATGCTGTGAGTTTAACTAAATAAACAGCATTTATTCTTACTTATAAGGCCATAGTTATTTAGAATTACAATTATTTTTGGTGATTTTCGACATTGAAATTTAACACTTGAATAGAACCAGGGATCCCTGGAATAGAACTGAAAAGATTTGTTTCTTTAGGGATCAAAGGGATTCCTAACTATTTATATAAAAATAAAATGTCCACTTCTACAGTGATTTATATACAAATATTATTTGTCCCCATGATTAAGAGTTTCCACTAGTCCTACACCCTCATATTCAATATCTCCATAATTTCCTCTCACCGGGACATAGGAAGGATGCCCGATTAGTACATTCAGCCTTTCTCTGGGCAACAACACATTCCCACACTGGGTTATGAATGATATTATAACAGCCCTGTGGTACACTGCACGCATCCCTTAGCGCTGGACTTGTGTGGGACGGAGAGCCAGTGACAGTTCTTGGTCTGCTTCTCCCACTCCAACCTCAAATTACCTCACTCGAATCTTGCCAACCACCATTCTAGATCTGATTTGATTGAATTAGGCCTTTCGCCCATAGATCTACCCAAACAAGACTCAAAAGTGACGGGAGTAAAACCTAAATTACCAACCAGTAGCTTGCCTGATAGCCAATGAATCCATAACATTCAAATTAATCTTGTGACAAAACAGGTGATTAAAATATTCTTCTTTATAAAACTTTCTTATTTATTATAAAAACACTGTTAGTGAATACTAAAATAAACAGGGATAATAGCAACACTTTTAAAACTCCCCAAAATAATAATGGAAATCTACCAATAATGTTTAGACCCGCCTCGTTGGCTGAATGTGCTACCGCATATATCTCTTGTTGGATTGGACTGTTATATATGGGGAGAGCGGGGTTCAATCCCGGTCGGGTGCACTGAGGGTGTTTTACCCAAAATAGCTTTCCACTCTTTCTTCTCGCAAATTTGGGTGCATTACCCCTAACTTAAGCCTTTATAATCCAAACCATTAGTGTAATTAGTACATGGGCATAGATCTCAAACGGGTAGTAAGACAAGGTGTTAATAATAATAATAAAAATATAAGAGCAGGAGGTGAGCATATTTAATAATATAACTCTAGGGTTTTCATAAGTTCCCCCGCAAGAATTTTGGGAACTATATATATACACACACACACACAAAACTATAAGTAGTTTAACGCAGAACAAAAAGGAAAAAAAAGATTTTCCCAAAATCCGCTTTAACGATTTTAAATAGGTTTTTTTTTATCTAGATACTCTTTAATACAAAAATTAAACTTGAAATTTTAATGTTTCCTTGGAAATTATTTTAGGATACTATACATAGGCAGGAATTTCCAATTTTGATCATATCTCCGTAACTATAAGAAATACAAAATAATTTATCGACGAAAATATGTAGTTCTACTATTAAATATAAAACCCCTTTGTTTAAAATATATATATTATAGAACCAATACTTTATGAACTATAAACAAATATATATTTATGCTTATAGTTCAGAATATATTGATTTTATAATATTCAAGTCCTTGAAAATGAAATTGAGTGTTATGATTTTTGTGGAGCACCATGTACGAAACATAAGTAACCACAAGCTACTGACCAGTTAGTGTATTCAATCACTAACCAGTATAATCTCTGTGGAGTATCTCAATGGGCGAAACATAAGTAACCACAAGCTACTGACCAGTTAGTGTATTCAATCACTAACCAGTACAATCTCTGTGGAGTAGCTCAATGGACGAAACATAAGTAACCACAAGCTACTGACCAGTTAGTGTATTCAATCACTAACCAGTATAATCCCTGTGGAGTAGCTCAATGGACGAAACATAAGTAACCACAAGCTACTGACCAGTTAGTGTATTCAATCACTAACCAGTATAATCTCTGTGGAGTAGCTCAATGGACGAAACATAAGTAACCACAAGCTACTGACCAGTTAGTGTATTCAATTGTAGCGTCTATTAGCAAAACTCTACAACAGTGAATGAACAAAAAGCAAGACTGGACACTAAAGGAAGTAAAACGAGTAAACTCACCGCTGCCCCATTCTGCAGCTTCGACTCAATAACGTACTCCCCGCACAAAAACAACAACATGCCACAATGAATTTAACTGACCAACTAAGCGAGTGGAAATCATGCTAGACTGAATTGTGCATTATCGCGAGAGATGTTGGGAAAAGTATGCGCGCGCGCGCGCGCGCAAGGATGTGTTGATGTGTTAAAACATTTGGCTTAGAAAAATCTACCAGCCCCGCCGATGTTCCATCGTCGTTTATTTACCCCCTCCCTCTCTTCAATTACTGGGTTTGCCGTTGTTTTGTTCACCCCTCTTCCCCCTCTCAGAGCTAGAATAATTGTATATAATGGTGTAGTCCAGATGAACAAACTACTCTTGTCAGGATCTTGTCCTCGGACGCACATAGGTTTCCAGGATGTTTTGAGAAGGTACAAAATTCTTTTTCGGCTGATGTATATTGAAATTCCGTTTGTCAAATTTATATTTAAATTTAATAAAACTTTACAACTTGAAAGATATTTATGTAGGGATACTTTAATCTTTAGGTGACGTGGTGGTAAATAATGTTTATTTTCATTTTAGTTTTCTTTGACACGAAGCCCCATCAGGATTCGCGTGATATTAATATTGTCAATTTACAAGTCGTAGTTTTGAAAGTAAGAGTAGTAACTTATAACCTATCTAGCATGAAGGTTTTACGTTGTTGTCAAGAAATATTAGTAACTGATAGCCTATCTGGCGTGAAAATTTTACATTGTCATTAAAATAAGAGTAGTAACTTATAACCTATCTAGCATGAAGGTTTTACGTTGTTGTCAAGAAATATTAGTAACTGATAGCCTATCTGGCGTGAAAGTTTTACATTGTTGGGAAGAAATAATAGTTGCTGATAGCCTATCTGGCGTGAAAGTTTTACATTGTTGGGAAGAAATAATAGTTGCTGATAGCCTGCGTGGCGGGAAAAACTTGTATTGTCATGAGAAAGAAATATTAGAAACTTATAGCCCATATGGTATGAATGTTTTATATTGTCATGAGGGAAATATTAGTATCTTACTGATTGTGGTAATATTCTCTACTACTTGTTAGTATAATGGAATAATGTAAAAGATTACCCCTAAGTGTTATCAAATTTAAGGTTATTGAAAAAACACCCACAACTATGGTTTTTGTTGTAAGATTCATAATACACACACATATATATACCAATGTTTATTACTGTTTACTATTTAACCTCTTTTTATTCAATATCAATAAATAAAATGTCATTTTCTGACATATTTCTTTATATTAAATTTTTATATGTTATATCCTTCACAGGCTAGTATAGTATATATATATATAATTTACAAAATAGTTGAAATGTGAGTGCAGGAAAAAAGAAAATGAATGGACCTGAGTACGGCCTATTTACTATTGTAATTATCCTATCAGCATCTCTGCAATTTTATAAATTATTTTTTTTATTTTTATTTTTGTTGTGCACCAGCCTTATTATTTGGGAAGATTAAGGGCGGTGATACACAATCACTAACCAGTCCAATAAAAGTTGAGTAGCTCAATGGGTGAAATATAAGTAACAACAAGCTACTGGCCAGTTAGTGTATTCAATCCCTAACCAGTACAATCACAGTAGAGTAGCTCAATGTGCGAAATATAAGTAGCAACAAGCTACTGGCCAGTTGGTGTATTCAATCACTAAACAGTACAATCACAGTGGAGTAGCTCAAAGGGCGAAATATAAGTATCAACAAGCTACTGGCCAGTTAGTGTATTCAATCACTAAACAGTACAATCACAGTGGAGTAGCTCAAAGGGCGAAATATAAGTATCAACAAGCTACATACCAGTTAGTGTATTCAATCACTAACCAGTACAATCACAGTGGAGTAGCTCAAAGGGCGAAATATAAGTATCAACAAGCTACTGGCCAGTTAGTGTATTCAATCACTAACCAGTACAATCACAGTGGAGTAGCTCTATGGGCGAAATATAATTAACAACAAGCTACTGACCAGTTAGTGTATTTAATCACTAACCAGTCCAATCACAGTGGAGTAGCTCAATGGGCGAAATATAAGTATTAACAAGCTACTGACCAGTTAGTGTATTCAATCACTAAACAGTACAATCACAGAGGAGTAGCTCAATAGGTGAAATATAAGTATCAACAAGCTACTGACCTGTTAGTGTATTAAATCACTAACCAGTCCAATCTCAGTGGAGTAGCTCAAAGGGCGAAATATAAGTATCAACAAGCTACATACCAGTTAGTGTATTCAATCACTAACCAGTACAATCACAAGTGGAGTAGCTCAAAGGGCGAAATATAAGTATCAACAAGCTACTGGCCAGTTAGTGTATTCAATCACTAACCAGTACAATCACAGTGGAGTAGCTCTATGGGCGAAATATAATTAACAACAAGCTACTGACCAGTTAGTGTATTTAATCACTAACCAGTCCAATCACAGTATGAGTAGCTCTATGTGCGAAATATAAGTAGCAACAAGCTACTGACCAGTTGGTGTATTCAATCACTAAACAGTACAATCACAGTGGAGTAGCTCAAAGGGCGAAATATAAGTAACAACAAGCTACATACCAGTTAGTGTATTCAATCACTAAACAGTACAATCACAGTGGAGTAGCTCAAAGGGCGAAATATAAGTAACAACAAGCTACTGACCAGTTAGTGTATTCAATCACTAACCAGTACAATCACAGTTGAGTAGCTCTATGGGCGAAATATAATTAACAACAAGCTACTGACCGGCTAGTGTATTAAATCACTAACCAGTCCAATCGCGGTTGAGTAGCTCAATGTGCGAAATATAAGTTGCAACAAGCTACTGGCCAGTTAGTGTATTCAATCACTAACCAGTCCAATCCCTGTGGAGTAGCTCAAAGGGCGAAATATACGTAACAACAAGCTACTGGCCAGTTAGTGTATTCAATCACTAAACAGTACAATCACAGTTGAGTAGCTCTATGGGCGAAATATAAGTAACAACAAGCTACAGACCAGTTAGTGTATTCAATCACTAACCAGTACAATCTCAGTGGAGTAGCTCAAAGGGCGAAATATAAGTAACAACAAGCTACTGGCCAGTTAGTGTATTCAATCACTAACCAGTACAATCACAGTGGAGTAGCTCTATGGGCGAAATATAAGTAACAACAAGCTACATACCAGTTAGTGTATTCAATCACTAACCAGTACAATCACAGTGGAATAGCTCTATGGGCGAAATATAATTAACAACAAGCTACTGACCGGCTAGTGTATTAAATCACTAACCAGTCCAATCACAGTTGAGTAGCTCAATGTGCGAAATATAAGTAGCAACAAGCTATTGGCCATTTAGTGTATTCAATCACTAAACAGTACAATCCCAGTCGAGTAGCTCAAAGGGTGAAATATAAGTAGCAACAAGCTACTGGCCAGTTAGTGAATTCAATCACTAACCAGTACAATCACAGTGGAGTAGCTCAATGGGCGAAATATAAGTAACAACAAGCTACTGGCCAGTTAGTGTATTCAATCACTAACCAGTACAATCACAGTTGAGTAGCTCTATGTGCGAAATATAAGTAGCAACAAGCTACTGACCAGTTAGTGTATTCAATCCCTAACCAGTACAATCTCTGTGGAGTAGCTCAATGAACTAAATATAAGTAACAACAAGCTACTGACCAGTTAGTGTATTCAATCCCTAACCAGTATAATTACTGTGGAGTAGCTCAATGAACTAAATATAAGTAACAACAAGCTACTGACCAGTTAGTGTATTCAATCCCTAACCAGTATAATTACTTTGGAGTAGCTCAATGAACTAAATATAAGTAACAAGCTACTGACCAGTTAGTGTATTCAATCCCTAACCAGTATAATTACTGTGGAGTAGCTCAATGGACGAAAGACCTTTGTTCGTTATCGAAACCCAAACAAATCTACCTACATTTCCATAAGGAGGGCCACGATGGTTAGGATCATCCAATATTCGCCAGCACCATGAGGTGAGGACAGTATTTTCTACTCTTATTTATCTTCTGTAAATCGTAACTTTACCGCGGAAGGCTGGTCGGGACACGAACACCATATTTCCGGGCACTCCAAACACTTGATTGTATCATGACCTATTCCCTGTCTCATTATTACCGACAGTTGCTTTATAGATCCATTCAAGTTTTTACTATATTCTCTCAAGAGAGAGTATTGCATTCGTGAACATTTCAAACTCAATATTTTGGTAAATATACGTTTTATGTTTTCGAGCCGAAAATGTTTTACCATTTTTTTTCTGTTTATCCTTGGTTTTACGGAACTTGTTTGTACTTTACATTTATATAATGTAGATCAATACCTTGGGACGTCATTTGATTTTAACCGTAGACTTCAATTTATGGGTAGTTTACTGATGAGTTATTATTTTGAATTACAAATTTTTAGAAAATGGCCTTAACGACTTATTTAAAATGTAGACTATATCTCGGGAGTATCTGGCCTCCAAAATAGGATTGTATACTTAGAGTTTTGTAAAAATTCCTTAAAGGGTAGTTTACTGATGTGTAATTTTCAAAAAGTCAAAATATTTTGATAACTGGTGTTAATGGCTTTGTTTAACATATAAAATATGTTTGTTTAATTTTTTGGGGGAACATCTGTTAAAGGCTACTATATAAATTAACTTTTTTAGTTTGAATAATTTAAAATGTTCCTTCAGTGATTTGGTCCCAAATGAATATTTAAGCTAAATTTATTTTATAGTAGTTTTTGAAGACTGATTAATTTAAAATTTGATTCTAAAAAAAATAACTTTAACGATTTTATTTGAAATTGGTAAAGAAGAAATATGTTACACTGTCAATATTTAATGTATGTTTATCTTTCTATGACCGTTTATATTAAAGCTTGTTTACTTAAGAGAAACTTTAGAAAACTTGAAATGTTTTCAAAAATTTCCTAGAATATTGAGTTCAAAAGGTGTATCCGTGAATAGATTTTATGATAAAAAAAAACCAACACATTTTTAATTTTACTATTCAAATATAATTTCAGGGTGTTTTACTAATAAATACCCTAAATTTTAAATTTGCTAAAAAATAAGATATCTTGGTTTAAAATATATAAATAATGTTTATTGTTACTAACAAGATGGTTTGTTTGTTTTGATGATGAACACATACTTAAGGTTTGGTTACTGAAATACCTTTTTTGAAATTCTACTTCCATGCTATAAAACATCATATGAAAATATATGAGAAATTCTACAGTACCATTTAATACTTAAAACAGTGTTAAATGAATCACTGAAGATATGTCTAAATTATTGAATTAAAATTATTAATTTATTTATAGAATCGCGATTTGGTTGATAGTTCAAAAAATATTTTCATAAAAAATTTACATTTCATTATCTCAAACATTAATATAAACAAACATTTAAATTACCGCAAATAACAATAAAACCTATCTAATGATGATATAGGAATGTGAAAGAAATACAGTGAAAAGGGAAACTATCTCAAAACTATTTGTAACAGGTGGGATTTGGCAAATGAGTAGAGGCCATTATTATAAAATTAATCATTTCCAAACTGAACTTGTATAGCACAGATAATCAGTTCAGAAATTTATAAATTAATGTTGTTTTTTGACTTTTTAAATTAATAATACATATTCAACTGATATATGTCTTGCAGATCCAGAAAATGTATTTAATGATTAACTATTATTATTTTTATTATTAATTATAAAATTATTATTATTTAGCACCGTGTCTTACTTACCATTCAGGCTATACGCTTAGGTACTAATTACGCTAATGGGCTAGGAATTGGTAAGGTTGAATATAGAGTAAGTGAACCCTCATTTGCGTGGAGTAAGAGTGGAAAACTATCTATGAAAAACCAACCCCAGTCCACCCAAGCGAGATTTGAACCTCGATCTCCCCGTCCTTGGCAGTCTAGCTAAACACGAAACTTGGTCACCAGAGCTCAAATTATTAAATCCCCTCTGCGTTAGTTATTTAAATAATCTCAATCTTTGCCCTGTAAGGACTAATACACACCGCAGTACAACACTGTATCAAATGTAGTATTAGAGCTATCTCCCAGCGTTAGTTATTTAAATAATCTCAATCTTTGCCCCTGTAAGGAATAACACACACCGCAGTACAATACTGTATCAAATGTAGTATTAGAGCTATCTCCCAGCGTTAGTTATTTAAATAATCTCAATCTTTGCCCCTGTAAGGACTAATACACACCGCAGTACAACACTGTATCAAATGTAGTATTAGAGCTATCTCCCGGCGTTAGTTATTTAAATAATCTCAATCTTTGCCCCTGTAAGGAATAATACACACCGCAGTACAACACTGTATCAAATGTAGTATTAGAGCTATCTCCCGGCGTCAGTTATTTAAATAATCTCAGTCATCGCCCTTTTGAAGAATATGTGGCGACAGCCATAGTGGATCTTTGTATAAATATTTCCAAATCTAAGAAGATAATTTTTGATAAGGACGGATTAGGGAATGATTGTCAGCTTAGTATAAATGTAAAACTGCTATAAAAAGGGAATGATTTAGTGTATCTGGGCAGATTTTGTGTGTGTGTGTGTGTGTGTGTGTGTGTAGAGGAATGGATGGTACAATCGATAGACCGGTGAATGCATCTCGGAGAGTATTTGGATGTATGAAATGAGTTTAAAAATACGCATTTTAACTTAATTTTACCAGAAAGCGTTAATGTTGAAGACATTTTGGAGAAGCACGCTCCAATTGCCCATTTCACTATCATGTGTGTCTCTTATTGCACTAGATCGCAGGAACATAACACAATTATTATATAGAAATATATAGTAGCCATTACAATAAAATACATTTTTAATAGTTGTATTTTAGAAAAAGAGTAGAGCTACAAAACTCTGGAAATCTTTACTAGAGCTGGTATTTCTATGTAAATATATATTCTATTCCTTGCCATTTAGATGATCAGAAAATATAAATCTCAACGAATCACCATATTAGGGTCAATATAATATAAAAATGAATTTAAAGAAAATAATTATTTTTGTACATATTTTTAATTTTGACATATTAATATATTTCAAGTTATTTTACATATAGCTACCTACTTTATAATGTTTTAATATATCTTTATACTAATTTCAAATTTGTTGAAAATTAAAACATTGTTTATTTGGTTTGGTTTGTATGAATCAGCTGAAAAGAGTTTTTCAACGAACTATTGAAGAAGGTAAAATCCAACTCGACTAGTCAGGTGTTTTCCCACTAAGTACAGGCCTCCTGTCTTTACAATGAACCTTTTGATGCAGTCTTTAAAGAATTTAGCAAACAAATAAGGGATTTTGGTCTGGAACCTCCCTCCCCTCCAACAAACTAGTCAAACCGACTTACATTCTTGTCTTGTAGTATCTCCCAGTTATTGTAGTTTCACGTGAGCGGTTGAAAGTGAAAGTCTAGCATTAAGCTACCTAAGATATTTTATTTTGTTCCCCATGACACCAGGTGAGTCTTGAATACTAGTAAATTAGAGTAATGGGCTGGGGTCAACGACTTTCAAAACCGAGGGTAGAGCTGTAATTTGTCAGCTTGCAACAACAAAATGGGACGTTCCATTAAAATCACAATTGGAGCAACTTGTGCGGCGCATACTTCGTACCAAAAAAATCTAAGTAATTCGAAGAATCCTTTTTTAAAAACAAAGATGAAGTGGCTTCCTTCCAGTTGAAGAAACTTATTCCTTAAGGACTTGTGTAGTGCAATGATCACTGCGAACATCCCATGTTTTATATTCCAAGGACTTGAATTTTGATCCTCCTTGTGAAAGTAATGAATGCGACCCATTCCTGATCAATCAAAACCCAGAAAGAATTATCTGCATATCTGTTATGAAGAAACAATGGAAAGAATAATAACTACATGGGAGATGCCACGTTGTGGATGAAATCACGGACGATTAGGGTAATTTAGTTGTAAACCTTGTGGTAGGTAAGATAGATAAGGATATTTTCAAACCATATTTTATTTACTGAGAAGTGCTGGAACATACGTTGGCCTATAATGTTTTCAAGATTTGTGGATGATGAATTGAAAGTGTGTGTCCAAGGTGAGCTCACGTAGAGAAGGCCCTGGTTTTATATTTGTATACCGCGGCGTATTTAATGAAAATCGCAATTGCTCTGAAGTTGTTATGTCCTGATATGATCCATCTTGCAAGTTTACCCATGGACCCCATCGTGTTGTGGAATACATTAGAGTCCAGTCTTTACAAATGAATGGATCAATTTATGTGACCATAAACTAGGCCTATTTGTGAAAGTATCACGTCAAAACTTACTATCTCTTGATTGGTGTGTCGTTGCCCCTGCAATTAGTTCCAACAAGATGAGGAACATGGATAAAACAGCCAACTTCTACTAAGAACAATTTGGAGTTGTGAAGTCAATAGTAGATATGTTCGCCCCTGAGTGTGAGATATCTTTATGTGAATTTAACAACCAATTCAATTATCCAAAAGTGGCGTGTTCAACTGCATACACCAAGAGCAAATTTGGTTGGCTTCCAGAAAGTATTAAACGGTTGGAAAATTCTGGACTTTCACTACAAGTATCCATGAATATCATAGGAAGCACAATTTCAAATCTAAATACTGTGAAAGACAAAACTGGTGAAAGTATTTATACTAATTTTCAGGCATTGCTGAAAAGAAACCCAGTATATTCAGCGGATAGATATACTCTTGGGAACATTCCTCCCGAAAGAATTCTTCGGATGAAATACGCCCCAGTGAAATAATGTGACGAGGTGACCTGGTGGTCTAGGGTTAAGGTGTCAGACTTCTGTGCTGGCGGCAGGGGTTCAATCCTCTGTCCCGGCAAAGATTTATCTGATTACCAAACCACCTCTGACAAGACATCTTGTGAATGTGGGGAATGCCAGGCCCCCACCGTGGTTCGGATTCCACGTTAAACTGTAGGTTCTCCATTTCATCTCACAATCACCCTACCATTACACATTAGCATAAGTGCGTATAACCCGAACGGGTAGTAAGACGCGGTACTAATAATAATAATAATAATAATACATAATGTGACGTGAAAAAGACATTGTCCACCTACAAACATACTGTCGGACAAGCGGCAATCATTGACCACAGAAATAATTGAAGTTCCCACCAAAGTACAAGTAATCCGTCAATGTATGTGGCATTCAGAGTGTAAATGGGGTAAATGTTGCGTTCTTGGTAAAATATTTGTTTTATATGATGGTAGATGTTTTATGAATCTACATATCTGTCTACATATTTCCCTGAATATTATTACAAATCTACATATATGTTTTGTTATGTGATACTACATAAAAATCCCAGCGCTAGTCATTACAATAGCTAATATCTTCAGGTACTTTTATTGCAGGAACATAGTACTATGTATAAATATCTAGTATCCATTACAATAAAATACATTTTTTCAATATATTACAATATCATACATTTTTAATCAGTAATTGTATTTTAGTGAGTTTTTAAATTAAAGAATAAAAATATATACAACTTCTTTGTTTCCGAAATCTTTGGCTACTTTATTTAAGACTTTGGTGCATTCAAAACATTTCCTGGATTTCTTATTTTCATTGATATAGTGTGCTTAGGATCTATTAGCTCTGGCAATATACAATTTAAATAAAATCGAGTTAATTTTTATTCTATTCTAAATTTACAAATCTCATCTTTTTCTAACCTTTCATCTACCATAAATTTTTTTTGTCCTTAAGACAAGTAAACAGTACTTTCGTTGGGTGATGTTTATTGAGGAAAGGAAAGTGTAATAAACCCCATTCCTAACATAATAACACGTGTAATGTAGTAGTCACACTAAGTTAATTAGAGAAATGGAAAAGGGTGAGAGAGAGAACGTGGTCAAAACTTAATCCAGGTAGGGGGAGGGAGTTGTGTTACGATCTCAGTAGTTGAATATGTAAAGTTTAATTCATTTAATGATTTTAAAATTTTAAAGATTAGACATGGCGTGAAAATGAAAATTTATTGGGAATGTGTTGCTTTGAAGGGACTTGTATTCAGCGCTGATACAAGTCAGGGTTAGTTGAGGTAATTGGGTTGGTGATGTCTATGCTTCCTTTTACCCGAGACAAGCCCAGTGTGCTCAGGACGAATTTTGTTGAGACAGGCTGTATCCAAATAGTCCGAATATCTTTTCCAAGGATATATTATAATATCTTGTATAATATATTCCTTAAATGATAGAGGGTTTTTCACTTTTGTGAAGTAAAATTCACCTAGCCCATAAATTTTTCTTTATACTATTCTATCAAAAATAACTTATGAAATTCACAATATTAAGCAATTCTCTTGAGCAAAATGGGGACAAAAATAGAAGTCCTTGCAGTAAAAACGAATAATTATTTTTAATGAATATTTTTGAAATCTACCAGCACTCCTATAATTATTTTACTGTAAATAGGTACACATTTTTTGTTCTTCAATATATTTAATGCCCTCTAAAAGTACAAGTACAGCGTCCTTTTGGAGGCTCAGTCCAACCCTGTTTTACTTGATAGCATGTAATTTATGAACAATTCGAAAGGCGAATAGAAATAATTGTGTTTTTTAGAAAAATATTCACACTTCAATACAAAATCAATGTAAATAATTTTATACTTTGTGTGTCAAGAGTCATCATAAGGTGCTTAAACTTGCGCAACATTCAAATTGAATCCAATTTTTGGTATTGACTATTATTTTAACACAGATATGCTTTGATCGTTATTTTAGTTTTTTAACATTCATTTAAAGGGGATTATCATATTTTACGTAGTACGTTCTCATTATATTATAACCGACACCTTAGATAGGTCGATAGCACGTGTTCTTACGATACTAAGGTTCCCGGTTTCGATTTCAAGTAAAGTAGGTAATTTAGATTTAGTAAGCTCTTATATATGTCATAGTTAAAGGTTAGTTTGTAATTCCTTGTTTTACTAAATTATATGTTAAAAGTCCCCATTGAAACAAAAAATATTTTATATGATATATTTTATGAAAAAGTGTTGATATAGGTTCACTTTCTAGCCTGCAAATATTTTTTTAAACTAAGAAAAAAAATTATACAACTGAAATATTCTAACTGGTCCTCTGAACAGGTTTCAAGGTTATTAGTGTTGTCGTGTCAAGCGAACCATAGGATTGCTGCCCGCTGAATCTCGGGTTCTTCCAGACACTTCCTCCTTCTCTTGGATTGAGTAAGGGTGGTTGGGGTTTTCACCCCTATCTTGTAATAAAACTAAATGTATTTATCTAATGACCTATTCATGGCCCAGGGAATACGTTTACGTGATTAAAAATATTATATTTGTAAATTACACACAAAACTCAAGGTAGTATATTTTTTAATCCAACCATTTTCAAAAATGCATTTTTTGAGTTAATTTTAAATATATATGCATACAAAATTAATTATATAATTTAGTATCAATTTAGAAAAGTGTCCATACAGTAATAATAAGAAAATCAAAAATAAATATTTATTGGTTGATCTAGAATTTCTGTTGCAAATCAGTCATTTTTACTATGCATTAGTAGCTATGCGACCACACCCTAAGAGTATTTACTTACTCTTACTACAAACATCAACGTTTATTTTTATATTAGAATAGTACACTGCAGCTGAACGAACAGATGAAAATCTGCCAAGGGGTTTGTGTGTGTTAACGTTCAATATGCTATAAATACTTTTGTTCTGGTTCAACTTTTAATAAACTCTTCCTGCACACAAGTTTTACTAAAGTGCCAGCATAGGTGCATATATATGCTGAGTTGAGGGCCTATGAACCTAACAGGAAAGGTTGATCGTTTGTCTAAGTGTAGTTCAACCTGAATAGCTGACTGGAGTCTCACAAAGCTAATCATCCCAGAATGGGGGCTCGATAACCACAGCTTGTTATATAACATTAGCTTAGACTGCTAATATGGCAATGTTACTTCCTGCCCTAAACAAGGTAATATTCATAGATATCCTGCAATAGAAACCCCAATAGAACCAGCCAGAATACTGCCCCAACTAATCTTATACTCATAGACATCCAGCCTTACTAAACATCACGAAATGTCTCTACTCACGTGAACAGCTACCTGGGGTGGACTGACGTGCCAGTCCAGTTTGCTCACCACGAATAATAGAATGAAGATAAATCCGAGACAAGCTACAAATTGTGCGGCACCCTGATGTTCCAAACATTAAACAAGCTACAAATTGTGCGGCTCCCTGATGTTCCAAACATTAAACAAGCTACAAATTGTGCGGCACCCTGATGTTCCAAACATTAAACAAGCTACAAATTGTGCGGCTCTCTGATGTTCCAAACATAAACAAGCTACAAATTGTGCGGCACCCTGATGTTCCAAACATTAAACAAGCTACAAATTGTGTGGCTCCCTGATGTTCCAAACATAAAACAAACTACAAATTGTTCGGCTCCCTGATGTTCCAAACATTAAACAAGCTATAAATTGTGCGGCAACCTGATGTTCCAAACATTAAACAAGCTACACATTGTGCGGCTCCCTGATGTTCCAAACATTAAACAAGCTACAAATTGTGCGGCACCCTGATGTTCCAAACATTAAACAAGCTACAAATTGTGCGGCTCCACTGATGTTCCAAACCTTAACAGGGTAAGTGTGGTAAAAAATGTCCTAAAAATCGATAGGTTATTTTTTGATAGGTTTGTTCCAAACATGTCCACTAAATGTTTAGTTTTAGATAAAGTGGTAAAGTGTGGCAAGATGTGAAGAGAGATATTACGTGTGCATTGATTAAAGTCTTGCAAGAGTTTTTCTGAGTGGGTTTATCTCGTAAACATCTGTACTGTATGTGACGTCATCAGTAGAAAGGAAGATCATCATTCCTGTCAGAAAACTTTCCGAGGCATAGTTTGGGTCTCTTCTTCAATGAAGTGGTAAGTTTTGCCCAAGGAGGTGACTGGTAAGAGAGCTGGATGATAGGGAGGTGATGGAAGTCTAGTGTGGTTTGATTTGGGAGGGTTGGGGATAGTAGTGGTAATGTTTGCCCAAGGAGGTGACTGGTAAGAGATCTGGATGGTGAGGAGGTGACTGGTAAGAGAGATGGATGATAGGGAGGTGACTGGTAAGAGATCTGGATGGTGAGGAGGTGATGGAAGTCTAGTGTGGTTTGATAAGGGAGAGTTGGGGATAGCAGTGGTAAGGTTTGTCCAAGAAGGTGACTGGTAAGAGAGCTGGATGGTAAGGAGGTGACTGGTAAGAGAGCTGGATGATAGGGGGTGACTGGTAAGAGAGCTGGATGATAGGAAGGTGACTGGTAAGAGAGCTGGATGATAGGGAGGTGACTGGTAAGAGAGCTGGATAATGAGGAGGTGACTGGTAAGAGAGCTGGATAATGAGGAGGTGACTGGTAAGAGAGCTGGATAATGAGGAGGTGACTGGTAGGATAGCTGGATGGTAGGGAAGTGATGGAAGTCTAGTGTGGTTTGATGTGGGAGAGTTGGGTATAGCAGTGGTAAGGTGTGACCAAGGAGGTGACTGGTAAGAGAGCTGGATAATGAGGAGGTGACTGGTAAGAGAGCTGGATAATGAGGAGGTGACTGGTAAGAGAACTGGATAATGAGGAGGTGATGGAAGTCTAGTGTGGTTTATGTGGGAGAGTTGGGGATAGCAGTGGTAAGGTGTGCCCAAGGAGGTGACTAGTAAGAGAAGCTGGATGATAGGTTGGTGACTGGTAATAGAGCTGGATAATAGGGAAGTGACTGGTAAGATAGCTGGATGATAGGGAGGTGACTGGTAAGAGATCTGGATGATAGGGAGTTGACTGGTAAGAGAGCTGGATGATAGGGAGGTGACTGGTAAGATACCTGGATGATAGGGAGGTGATGGAAGTCTAGTGTGGTTTGATGTGGGAGAGTTGGGGATAGCAGTGGTAAGGTTTGTCCAAGGAGGTGACTGGTAAGAGAGCTGGATGATAGGGAGGTGATGGAAATCTAGTGTGGTTTGATGTGGGAGAGTTGGGTATAGCAGTGGTAAGGTTTGCCCAAGTAGGTGACTGGTAAGAGAACTGGATGATATGGAGGTGACTGGTAAGAGAGCTGGATAATAGGGAGGTGACTGGTAAGAGAGATGGATGATAGGGAAATTATGGAAGTCTAGTGTGGTTTTATCAGGGAGAGTTGGGGATAGAAGTGGTAAGGTTTGCCCAAGGAGGTGACTGGTAAGAGAACTGGATGATATGGAGGTGACTGGTAAGAGAATTGGATGATAGGGAGGTGATGGAAGTCTAGTGTGGTTAGAAGTGGGAGAGTTGGGGATAGTAGTGGTGTTGTGTCTGGCCATGGAGGTGACTGGTAAGAGAGCTGGATAATAGGGAGGTGATGGAAATCTAGTGGGGTTTATGTGGGAGAGTTGGGGATAACAGTGGTAAGGTTTTTCCAAGGAGGTGACTGGTAAGAGCACTGGATAATAGGAAGGTGACTGGTAGGATAGCTGGATGATAGGGAAATGATGGAATTCTAGTGTGGTTTTATGTGGGCGAGTTGAGGATAGCAGTGGTAAGGTTTGTACAAGGAGGTGACTGGTAAGAGAGCTGGATGGTAGGGAGGTGACTGGTAAGAGAGCTGAATGATAGGGAGGTGATTGAATTCTAGTGTGGTTTGATGTGGGAGAGTTGGGGATAGTAGTGGTAAGGTTTGTCCAAGGAGGTGACTGGTAAGAGAGCTGGATGATAGGGAGGTGATGGAAGTCTAGTGTGGTTTGATGTGGGAGAGTTGGGGATAGTAGTGGTAAGGTTTGTCCAAGGAGGTGACTGGTAAGAGAACTGGATGATAGGGACGTGATGGAAGTCTAGTGTGGTTTGATGTGGGAGAGTTGGGGATATCATTGGTAAGGTTTGTCTAGGAGGTGACTGGTAAGAGAGCTGGATGATAGGGAGGTGATGGAAGTCTAGTGTGGTTTATGTGGGAGAGTTGGGGATAGCAGTGGTAAGGTGTGCCCAAGGAGGTGACTAGTAAGGGAGCTGGATTATGAGGAGGTGATGGAAGTCTAGTGTGGTTTATGTGGGAGAGTTGGGGATAGCAGTGGTAATGTTTGCCCAAGGAGGTGACTGGTAAGAGAGCTGGATGATGAGGAGGTGATGGAAGTCTTGTGTGGTTTATGTGGGAGAGTTGGGGATAGCAGTGGTAAGGTTTGCCCAAGGAGGTGACTGGTAAGAGACCTGGATAATAGGGAAGTGACTGGTAAGAGAGCTGGATATTAGGGAGGTGATGGAAGTCTAGTGTGGTTTATGTGGGAGAGTTGGGGATAGCAGTGGTAAGGTGTGCCCAAGGACGTGACTGGTAAGAGACCTGTATAATAGGGAAGTGACTGGTAAGAGAGCTGAATGATAGGGAAATTATGGAAGTCTAGTGTGGTTTTATCAGGGTGAGTTGGGGATAGCAGTGGTAAGGTTTGCCCAAGAAGGTGACTGGTAAGAGAACTGGATGATATGGAGGTGACTGGTAAGAGAACTGGATAATAGGGAGGTGATGGAAGTCTAGTGTGGTTAGATGTGGGAGAGTTGGGGATAGTAGTGGTAAGGTTTGCATAACAAGGTGACTAGTAAGAGAGCTGGATGTTAGGGAGGTGATGGAAGTCTAGTGTGGTTTTATGTGGAAGATTTGGGGATAGCAGTGGTAAGGTTTGCCCATGGAGGTGACTGATAAGAGAGTTGGATGTTAAGGAGGTGATGGAAATCTAGTATGGTTTAATGTGGAAGATTTGGGGATAGCAGTGGTAAGGTTTGCCCAAGGAGGTGACTAGTAAGAGAGCTGGATGTTAGGGAGGTGATGGAAATCTAGTGTGGTTTTATGTGGGAGAGTTGGGGATAGCAGTGGTAAGGTTTTTCCAAGGAGGTGACTGGTAATACAGCTGGATAATGAGGAGGTGACTGGTAAGAAAGCTGGATGATAGGGAGGTGATGAAAGTCTAGTGTGGTTTGATATGGGAGAGTTGGGGATAGGAGTGGTAAGGTTTGCACAAGGAGGTGACTGGTAAGAGCGCTTGATAATGAGGAGGTGTTGGAAGTCTAGTGTGGTTTATATGGGAGAGTTGGGGATAGCAGTGGTAAGGTGTGCCCAAGGAGGTGACTAGTAAGAAAGCTGGATGATAGGGAGGTGACTGGTAAGAGAGCTGGATGATAGGGAGGTGATGGAAGTCTAGTGTGGTTTATGTGGGAGAGATGGGGATAGCAGTGGTAAGGTGTGCCCAAGGAGGTGACTAGTAAGAGAGCTGGATGATAGGGAGGTGACTGGTAAGAGAGCTGTATAATAGGGAGGTGACTGGTAAGAGAGCTGGATGATAGGGAGGTGATGGAAGTCTAGTGTGGTTTATGTGGGAGAGTTGGGGATAGACAGTGGTAAGGTTTGCCCAAGGAGGTGACTGGTAAGAGAACTGGATGATGAGGAGGTGATGGAAGTCAAGTGTGGTTTATGTGGGAGAGTTGGGGATAGCAGTGTTAAGGTTTGCCCAAGGAGGTGACTGGTAAGAGACCTGGATAATAGGGAAGTGACTGGTAAGAGATCTGGATAATAGGGAGGTGATGGAAGTCTAGTGTGGTTTATGTGGGAGAGTTGGGGATAGCAGTGGTAAGGTGTGCACAAGGAGGTGACTGGAAAGAGACCTGGATAATAGGGAAGTGACTGGTAAGAGAGCTGGATAATAGGGAGGTGATGGAAGTCTAGTGTGGTTTATGTGAGAGAGTTGGGGATAGCAATGGTAAGGTTTGCCCAAGGAGGTGACTGGTAAGAGACCTGGATAATAGGGAAGTGACTGGTAAGAGAGCTGGATAATAGGGAGGTGATGGAAGTCTAGTGTGGTTTATGTGGGAGAGTTGGGGATAGCAGTGGTAATGTTTGCCCAAGGAGGTGACTGGTAAGAGAGCTGGATAATAGGGAAGTGACTGGTAAGAGAGCTGGATAATAGGGAGGTGATGGAAGTCTAGTTTGGTTTATGTGGGAGAGTTGGGGATAGCAGTGGTAATGTTTGCCCAAGGAGGTGACAGGTAAGAGAGCTGAATGATAGGGAGGTGATGGAAGTCTAGCGTGGTTTGATATGGGAGAGTTGGGGATAGCAGTGGTAAGGTTTGTCCAAGGAGGTGACTGGTAAGAAAGCTAGATGTTGAGGAGGTGATGGAAGTCTAGTGGGGTTTATGTGGGAGAGTTGTGGATAGCATTGGTAAGGTTTGTCCAAGGAGGTGACTAGTAAAAGAGCTGGATTATAAGGAGATGATTTGTAAGAGAGCTGGATAATAGAGAGGTAATGGAAGTCTAGTGGTGTTTATGTGGGAGAGTTGGGGATAGCAGTGGTAAGGTTTGTCCAAGGAGGTGACTGGTAAGAGAGCTGGATGATAGGGAGGTGACTGGTAAGAGATCTGGATTATAGGGAGGTGATGGAAGTCAAGTGGGGTTTATGTGGGAGAGTTGGGGATAGCAGTGGTAAGGTATGTCCAAGGAGGTGACTGGTAAGAGAGCTGGATGATAGGGAGTTGATGGAAGTCTAGTGGGGATTATGTGGGAGAGTTGGGGATAGCAGTGGTAATGTTTGTCCAAGGAGGTGACTAGTAAGAGAGCTGGATGATAGGGAGGTGACTGGTAAGAGAGCTGGATAATAGGCCGGAGACTGGTAAGAGAGCTGGATGATAGGGAGGTGACTGGTAAGATAGCTGGATGGTAGGGAATTGATGGAAGTCTAGTGTGGTTAGATGTGGGAGAGTTGGGGATAGCAGTGGTAAGGTTTGTCCAAGGAGGTGACTGGTAAGAGAGCTAGGATGATAGGGAGGTGATGGAAGTCTAGTTTGGTTGGATGTGGGAGAGTTGGTGATAGCAGTGGTAAGGTTTGTCCAAGGAGGTTACTGGTAAAAGAGCTGGATGAGAGGTAGGTGACTGGTAAGAGAGCTGGATGGTAGGGAGGTAATGGAAATCTAGTGTGTTTGATGTGGGAGAGTTGGGGATAGCAGTGGTAAGGTTTGTCCAAGGAGGTGACTGGTAAGAGAGCTGGATGATAGAGAGGTGACTGGTAAAAGAGCAAGATAATAGGGAGGTGACTGGTAAGAGAGCTGGATGAAAGGGAGGTGATGGAAGTCTAATGTGGTTTATGTGGGAGAGTTGGGGATAGCAGTGGTAAGGTGTACCCAAGGAGGTGACTGGTAAGAGAGCTGGATGATAGGGAGGTGATGGAAGTCTAGTGTGGTTTATGTGGGAGAGTTGGGGATAGCAGTGGTAAAGTTTGTCCAAGGAGGTGACTGGTAAGAGAGCTGGATGATAGGGAGGTGACTAGTAAGAGAGCAGGATAATAGGGAGGTGACTGATAAGAAAGCTGGATGATAGGGAGGTGATGGAAGTCTAGTGTGGTTAGAAGTGGGAGAGTTGGGGTTAGTAGTGGTGTTGTGTCTGCCCATGGAGGTGACTGGTAAGAGAGCTGGTTGGTTGGGAGGTGATGGAAGTCTAGTATGGTTTATGTGGGAGAGTTGTGGATAGCAGTGGTAAGGTTTGTCCAAGGAGGTGACTGGTAAGAGAGCTTGATAATGAGGAGGTGACTGGTAAGATAGCTGGATGGTGGGGAAGTGATGGAAGTCTAGTGTGGTTTGATGTGGGAAAGTTGGGGATATCAGTGGTAAGGCTTGTACAAGGAGGTGACTGGTAAGAGAGCTGGATGATAGGGAGGTGACTGGTAAGAGAGCTGGATGATATGGAAGTGAATGGTAAGAGAGCTGGATAATAGGGAGGTGAATCGTAAGAGAAATGGATGATAGGGAAATGATGGAAGTCTAGTGTGGTTTATGTGGGAGAGTTGGGGATAGTAGTTGTAAGGTTTGTACAAGGAGGTGACTGGTAAGAGAGCTTGATGATAGGGAGGTGACTGGTAAGAGAACTGGATGATATGGAAGTGAATGGTAAGAGAGCTGGAAAATAGGGAGGTGACTGGTAAGAGAAATGGATGATAGGGAAATGATGGAAGTCTAGTGTGGTTTATGTGGGAGAGTTGGGGATAGTAGTGGTAAGGTTTGTACAAGGAGGCGACTGATAAGAGAGCTTGATGATAGGGAGGTGACTGGTAAGAGAGCTGGATAATAGGGAGGTTATGGAAGTCTAGTGTGGTTTATGTGGGAGAGTTGGGGATAGCAGTGGTAAGGTTTGCCCAAGGAGGTGACTGGTAAAAGAGCTGGATGATGAGGAGGTGATGGAAGTCTAGTGTGGTTTATGTGGGAGAGTTGGGGATAGCAGTGGTAAGGTTTGCCCAAGGAGGTGACTGGTAAGAGACCTGGATAATAGGGAAGTGGTGGAAGTCTAGTGGGGTTTATGTGGGAGAGTTGCGGATAGTAGTGGTAAGGTTTGTCCAAGGAGGTGACTGGTAAGAGACCTGGATAATAGGGAGTTGATGGAAGTCTAGTGGGGTTTATGTGGGAGAGTTGGGGATAACAGTGGTAATGTTTGTCCAAGGAGGTGACTAGTAAGAGAGCTGAATAATAGGGAGGTGACTGGTAAGACAGCTGGATAATAGGGAGGAGACTGGTAAGAGAGCTGGATGATAGGAAGGTGACTGGTTAGATAGCTGGATGGTAGGGAAGTGATGGAAGTCTAGTGTGGTTAGATGTGGGAGAGTTGGGGATAGCAGTGGTTAGGTTTGTCCAAGGAGGTGACTGGTAAGAGACCTGGATGATATGGAGGTGATGGAAGTCTAGTGTGGTTGGATGTGGGAAAGTTGGTGATAGCAGTGGTAAGGTTTGTCCAAGGAGGTTACTGGTAAATGAGCTGGATGAGAGGGAGTAGACTGGTAAGAGAGCTGGATGGTAGGGAGGTGATGGAAATCTTGTGTGTTTGATGTGGGAGAGTTGGGGATATCAGTGGTAAGGTTTGTCCAAGGAGGTGACTGGTAAGAGTGGTGGATGATAGAGAGGTGACTGGTAAGAGAGCAGGATAATAGGGAAGTGACTGGTAAGAGAGCTGGACGATAGGGAGTTGATGGAAGTCTAGTGTGGTTTATGTGGGAGAGTTGGGGATAGCAGTGGTAAGGTGTTCCCAAGGAGGTGACTGGTAAGAGAGCTGGATGATAGGGAGGTGATGGAAGTCTAGTGTGGTTTATATGGGAGAGTTGGGGATAGTAGTGGTAAAGTTTGTCCAAGGAGTTGACTGGTAAGAGAGATGGATGATAGGGAGGTGACTGGTAAGAGAGCAGGATAATAGGGAGGTGACTGGTAAGAGAGCTGGATGATAGGGAGGTGATTGAAGTCTAGTGTGGTTTATGTGGGAGAGTTGGGGTTAGCAGTGGTAAGGTGTGCCCAAGGAGGTGACTGGTAAGAGAGCTGGATGATAGAGAGGTGACTGGTAAGAGAACTGGATGATAGAGAGGTGACTGGTAAGAGAGATGGATGATAGGGAGGTGATGTAAGTCTAGTGTAGTTTGATGTGGGAGAGTTGGGGATAGCAGTGGTAAAGTTTGTCCAAGGAGGTGAGTGGTAAGAGAGCTGGATGATGGGGAGGTGATGGAAGTCTAGTGTGGTTTGATGTGGGAGAGTTGTGGATAGCATTGGTAAGGTTTGTCTAAGGAGGTGTCTGGTAAGGGAGCTGGATAATGAGGAGGTGACAGGTAGGATAGCTGGATGGTGAGGAAGTGATGGAAGTCTAGTGTGGTTTGATGTGGGAGAGTTGGGGATAGCAGTGGTAAGGTTTGTACAAGG
>CABFVX010007087.1:0-33980 GCA_902151425.1 Timema shepardi
TGATGAAAATATTTTATTCAGTTAAATATTTCAAAATACGATAAAATAATCATAAAATCATGTATTGTATGTAAAAAAAAATGACAGCAATTTTCTCTTTTACAAGTAAATACGATGCCTGTATTAAAAGGTATTGATGTATGCACTATAATACACAAAATCAGTTACGTTCCAAAACAGAAAAATAAGTACTTTTAATTATGTTTAAAATATTTTTTCGAGTTGGACATAAAGAAATTATTTAAAAAAATTAAATAGTATGAGAAAACTTAAGTTTACGTTATTTTAAATGTAATATTTAATAGGTAATTGAAGATATTTACATTTATAACAAAACTGTGATCTTTTACGAGTATTGGCAACGCAAAACCTAAACATATGATTTTCTAACGTCATCCAGGTAAAAACCTATCGTGAATGGAATATATTTATTTTTATTTTATTTTGTATTTTATCTTAAAATAAAGTTATAATATTACTAATAAAAAGTTCACATTTGTGGGATGACCTCTGAACTGGCATGAAAGGTCAAAAGGGGGGAACACCAAAACTAAGCCATATTTTATCTGACATTCCTATTCACCCCGTCTCTTAGATACATCGGCCAGACCCCCTTTTATGCCCTACCCCTGTCTACACGCGGAGTGATACATGTTGGGGGAAAAAGTCTAAACGATCGGTCGTTCGTTGGATGGGACTGGCGGAAATTGAAAACTGAACAGTTTCGGCCCGAGTGGAAGGGGAAAAAAAGATATGGAAGGAATCTTTCAATACGTTATAATATAGTTTTCCAAGATGTATGAATACAAAAGAGAAAAAAAACTTTTTATTATATCCCATGCGTGCTTGTATTAATAATGTGGACAACCTCTACCACGAATGTTCAATAACGCATATGAAATCAACAGAACTCCTCTTATTTTTATTAAATTATTATTTATACTTTTTATTGTCCACGCTGTATGTATGGTTGTGTAACATGGTCAACTATATTAAATAAGAAAGAAGAGATTAAGGGCGTTCAAAACAAAAGGTGCTTAGGAAACTACATGCTCCATAAAGGGATGAAGATAGTGGAAGAGTGGAGAAGGTTACATAATTATGAGCGAAATAATCTATACTTACCACTACACATTTTAGACTATTTAAATATTGCATGTTACAATGGGCAGTACATGCAGTGCGATTGGAAGAATCTACAACTGTGCTCAAGAGGTTGATTTGAAAACCCAATGAGAAGAGACCAGTGGGAAGAGCTAGACACGGGTGGTAGGATAACCTTAGAATGGACCTGAAAGAGATAGTGTAATGAGGTGGACTGGATAGAACTAGCTCATGATAGAGATAGGGTGTAATGAGGTGGACTGGATAGAACTAGCTCATGATAGAGATAGGGTGTAATGAGGAGGACTGGATATAACTAGCTCTAGATAGGGACAGGGTGTAATGAGGTGGACTAGATAGAACTAGCTCATGATAGAGATAGGGTGTAATGAGGTGGACTGGATATAACTAGCTCTAGATAGAGATAGGGTGTAATGAGGAGGACTGGATAGAACTAGCTCATGATAGAGATAGGGTGTAATGAGGTGGACTGGATATAGCTAGCTCATGATAGAGATAGGGTGTAATGAGGTGGACTGGATATAACTAGCTCATGATAGGGATAGGGTGTAATGAGGTGGACTGGATATAACTAGCTCATGATAGGGAATAGGGTGTAATGAGGTGGACAGGATATAACTAGCTCATGATAGAGATAGGGTGTAATGAGGTGGACAGGATATAACTAGCTCATGATAGGGATAGGGTGTAATGAGGTGGACAGGATAGAACTAGCTCAAGATAGGGATAGGATGTAATGAGGTGGACTAGATAGAATTAGCTCATGATAGAGATAGGGTGTAATGAGGTGGACTGGATAGAATTAGCTCAAGATAGAGATAGGGTGTAATGAGGTGGACTGTATATAACTAGCTCATGATAGAGATAGGGAGAAATGAGGTGGACTGTATATAACTAGCATAAGATATGGATAGAGGATAATAGGGTGGATTGGATAGAACTATCTCAAGATAGGGAATAAGGGATAATAGGGTGGATTGGATAGAACTGGCTCAAGATAGGGATAGGGTGTGATGAAGGGTACTGGATAGAACTAGCTGAAGATGGGAACGGGGTGTAATGAAAGTAACCGATAGCTCAAGATAATGCTATAGCATAAGTAATTGATAGGGAAACTTACTTTTTAAAATTAACCTCATTTAGCACTTTATGAGATACTTATATTATTAATAAATGTGAGTAGATTATCTGACGTTTAATGTAGATGTGTTATTTTTTTTTACAAGTACGGCACATTTTTTATTATTTTTTTAAATATGGTTTTTGACGTCTACTGTGTACTATTCACCATTTCAGGACGCCATGTAATCCTTTCTGTGTTTTTTTTATTGGATCGTTTCCGACATAGGTCACCTGTACGTATACTATCTGCAGATCTAGTGGCACAAAACTTTGCGCACGGTACACCTATGGAGGTTTTATAATCGTACCCACAATAAGATGATGTAATATTAAATATGTAGGTGTAGACCAGTGAGAGTCTTAAATCTAACTTAAACCCAATCCACCAACCCCTGATGACCATTGAGATAATTCCCTTTTAAGAGAGAAATACCCGAGGTACCAGCCGGGAGTCGAACCCAGGGCCCTTAGGTTCGTAAACAGGTTCACAGACCACTACACCACGTTGATGGGAGGCATTTAAGTAGGATGTTGTTCTAGATAGTTAAGAGAGTCATTCAAGTGATTATTTGGCGTCAGTATTACGGATCCGGATGTAACGAGGAGGATATAGGTCGGATGTGGGAGGAGGATTTATCGCAGTTATCCGCAGAAAGGAGTGTAGCCACCATGATCCTTCTACCACCACCACCACCAAGTGGTCAATTATTTCGAGTGGATATATTGTTGGCGCCTAGAGCTCTGGTAAAAGAAAAACAAAACTAAACAAAAAATAAAACACCGGTGATAATTAGTGAATTGGCCGAGTAGAGGGATTACGAGCGGTCGAACGTAATTAGTGGGACATGTTGGGTTTTACTAGGCCCCCCGCCCCGGCCCCCCTGGAGTTGATGTTCAGGTAAATGTTTTGAATAAGCGGAGAAAACATCACCATGGTTACCACAGGGACGTGAAACAAGAACATGAAATCTGTGAACCAGGTCGGGTTACGGTTTGATTAGTTGGTACTCCGAGGGTCACTTATTTGACACTGGTACACCTTAGACGGGCGTGATCAGTTACGAACAAAGCCTTGTTGTACAAAACCTGGATTTAAATTTAAGGTTGGATATCTTAATTTTTGTTTAAACTTTTTGAGGAGCTTGGTTAAAAAAATAATAATTTAGATACAATGTCTTAACCCGATCGGTAAAATGGTTTAAGGCGATTGGCCCTTTTTTATTTGGCGTGTAAATGTAGAGCCAGGGGAACAAACGGTTACCTTCATGAATTTTTATTGTTTTGAGATTTTATTTTTGGAAACATTTTTTTCAAAAATAGAAGCATGTTGATTAAGTTATACTTTTTATATACATACCTACTCTATAATTTTTAACAAGGGATCAAATATCTATAAAATTGATATTTTTCAATAGAAAACTGCTGATTTAATAACATAAAATAAGAAAAGGTAACAGTTAATAAAAATCGATACATAATCTTAGAAAAAGTGTTGAAAATTTCAATATAAAAATTTTACTCGTTTTTTTAGAAAACTGATATTTCCAAACGTATGATTTTTCCGCAAAGACCTATCCGGTATCTAGCGGCTTCTACGGCTTCCGTGATCCATCTGTTCTTGTTGGCGCGGAAGGATACTATGGTCGGTTGTGAAGCCATGCCATGCCTTTCACCCTCCCGTCGACCACAGCATAAAATAGGTCTTGACTTGCACTCGACAAGGCAAAGGGCCTTAATTTCTAGGCTGAGATACAGACACATAGACAGACGGAAATTTACTTTTTTGGTTTCGGGGTGACATGATACGTAAACATCTAACAAAATCTCAAACTAGAGTTTTCTTTTTGTTTGTTTTTTTACTATCTCAATACTTCCATTCCATGAGGGGTCGCGAGAAAGTAAAAATATGTACTTACGCCATTCTTATTTTCCAAAACGTTGGGACTATGGTTCTTTTGTTGGGAAATATTATCTGAAAATCATCCTCTTTATTTAGTATCTGTCATTAGACATTCAATTATTTCCCGGGAAAGTGATCACTCAACTTCCTTAGTCATTAAAACTGAAAGGTAAGAGAAAGAAAGAGATATCCTATCATGTTTCTTCACATTTCATTAAAATGACGTATTAAACTCCATTAAGGTGGGAATAAAATGGTGCATAATTGAACAACATAGATAGGAGGGTGTGGATGTAAAGTTGGGAAAGGTTTCGTGATGTTGTTGAAGCTATATATATTTTAAAAAGGTAATTTTAATAAAACTCGCGTTACCCCCCCCCCTTTGTTTAGTGCACGTTTCGGCCGCTTGGGAGCTCTCCATCACCTCGCCGGGGAATGGCGGTGCAGTGATGAAAGAGAGTGAAGGAAAGTAGTTCACATGATGTCGTCACCTCAAAAGCACATGCCAGTCCTTTGTTTATATTTCACGAGTTATATCTAAACATATTTCAAGCTTGTTTTTACTTTCTCGCTATCTTACAGGTAGAGAAAGTATTGTGATCGTCAAAAAAATCGAACTCGAGATTTTGATGAATCTCGACGTTTCATGACTCCCTGAATCCGAAAAAATAGTTTTTTGAATTTCTGTCTGTCTGTCTGTACCTCCAACTAGAACCTAAAATATTTTAAAGATAGCTCTAAAGTTGGTATCTAGGGTTTTAATAGGGTTGCCCCCAGGGGTTTTTGGAATTGGAATTTGTTCTCAGGTTCGCTTGTGTATATTTTATTACGAACTTCGAGAAAATATCTCCATCTTTTAAACACTAGAGCGAGAAAGTCCTTACGGAGTCCCGTATTATTAATTTTTTTTATCATCGCGCCTTACTACCCGTTCGGCTTATAAGCTTATGTACTAATCATGCTAATGGTTTCAGGGATTAGGAAAACTATATTTAGAGAAAATTTACCCATATTTGCATGGAGAGAAAGTGGAAAACCATTTTGGAATAACCACCCTCAGTGCACCCGACCGAGATTCGAACCTTGGTCTCCCCATCAACGGCAGTAAACTCTACTGCGAGAGTAGCACCTTAGACCATGCGACCACCGAAGCGGGTCATTTGGATTATTCACACGTAAATAAATATAAACGGGTTATGGATGAGGAAGTTTGAAATGAAATTAAACGTAACCGCTTTTACGTGGAGAGAGAGAGAGAGAGAGAGAGAGAGAGAGAGAGAGTGGGAAACCATTTAATAAAAATACCCTCAGTTCAACAGGCTGAGATTCGAACTCTGAATTCCCCGTCACCGATAATCCAACCTATTTGCGAGATGAATGCCTTTGACTGTTCTAATACTGAAATGGGTTCAAACAATAGCTATTAACGTCTGGAAAGACCCGCTTCGGTGGCCGAATGGTCTAAGGTGTCACTCTTTAAATATACTAGACTACCAATGACAGGGCGATCAGGGTTATGATCGTGGTCGGGTGTATTGAGGGTGGTTTTTCATAAATGGTTTTATGTCCTCTCTCCCCTCAAATGAGGCTACAATTCCTATAGATTCAACTTTCCTAATCCTTAACCGACTGGTTTAATTATTACATAAGCGTGTAATCCGAATAGCTAGTAAAACGCGAAACATGTGAATAATTACCCTCAATGCACCCGGACGGGATTCGAAGCTCGATCTCTTTCGTCAGAGGTATTGCAAGGTTTGGCGGGCGTGAGCACCTGCTGGGGGTTGAAAGTAAATGATAAATTTGATAACAAAGGAGGAAGGAATTAATTAAGCCTTTTTTAAAATCTAGATACGTGTTTTGTTTACATTTTTCTACATAAAGAGAGTGAAAGATTGAAGAAGCTCACGCGTGAACCGAGTTTAATCTCGGAAAATGGCAAGGCGACGACTTTGTTCACACATACACACACGTGCGTGCATATGGCTGTGACACTTGGGCAAATGAGAACGAGTTTTCCTCGTGACAAGTCGTATGCATTAGTCACACATACTGTAAACACCTGAGCCCAACGAACCTACCTCCTTCCCCTCCACCCAACCTCTCCTTTCCGTCTAGGAAACACGTATTCTCTTCTCATGATCGTAAAAAAAAAGGATACGACTTGAACCAAAACTAGAATTTCAAGGATTAAATTGTTCTACAGGAGTGTCGGGAGGGGGGGAAAAAACATTTACGAAATTAATGATATCTTAACTTGTTAAGGTAGTCTTTAAGTTACTGCGTCTGTCTTTATACCTTTTTGTACTGCTGGTGTATTTTCCTCATAATCGAATGAGTCTCTCGTGTGTGTTTTTTTAAATATAAAAGTAAAAACTTTTCTCCGATCGAAATTGATAACATTTGACTCTTTTATTAGTTGATAATAAGATTATATCTTCTTGTTTATTATTCATATTCCCTTTTCCTTATTTTATATACGTTTTAGTTTCTTTTCCATGACGACGACATAGTTTCGGTGATTTTAATTCATACTATTTGAAAGTTTGTGGAATTTTAAGGTCTTATATGGAATACTTTTTAGTGAGACCTCACTAAAAACCGTAAAAATTTCACAAACTTTCAAATATTATGAATTAAAATCACCGAAACAATGTCGTCATCATGGAAAAGAAACTAAAACGTATATAAAATAAGGAAAAGGGAATATGAATAATAAACAAGAAGATATAATCTTATTATCAATTTAGTATTAATCCTTATCAAATAAACATGAACATAATAGAAATACTTTATCAGTGTTATTTTATAAGTATTTATAGTAACTATTAAAAGGGATAGATAGAAATCACGTGATTTGACGTATGGATAAGTGAAGTTATGATATCTATTAACTTTTATAGCTATCATATAAAGTCCTTTCTTTGCAAATTGGACCGCAATTTAATTTGAATATTATAGCGTTCCATATTTAAAGTACTCTACATCTTATGTAGACTTATTTTAAAATCATTTAAGAAAACGTAGACAGTTTTTTTTTGTAAGCTATCTTTAGTTTGCAAAGTTAACTAAATGTATATTTAACTTTAAATATATATATAAAGTTGTGGGACTAGCTGATTCACAAACATATGACTAATTTACTTGACGCCTTGAATATAAAAGGGGTACTGCTGTTTGCTACAGGGTTGCCACCCCCTGAATATGCAATAAATTCAACTGAACTGGAGGTTACAATGGAGGGAATGGATCAAGTGTTTCTGGTAGGCTATGAACTGATGTATGACTGAAAAGGTGTCTGCTACTGTTAAGGTCTTCTTTTTTTTAAAGTCATGAACCGAATGGTTGGTTTTATGGTATGTCTATCCCTCTGACCCTACAGCTGGTTAGTGCTGCCTTCACCATCTGGGTATAAATAACATGTAACAGGGGATTTAAGAAAGTGTGGAGGTTTCCCGTTGCCTTCCACGCTGATACTCTCTAATCGAGAGTGAAGGTTTCTACCAATGTTGCCGGGAAAGGAGTTTCTACACACCTTACAGGTTTATTTTACATGCCAAATTTGAAATGGGACCTATGGCTTTACTTCTTCTCTGAAGGAAGTTGTGCTACAGATCTATATCGCTTAAGAAAAAATCCTTTCAAGCTTGTCTGGGTTTGAACCCATGTACATCGGAACCTGAGTCGAACACTTTACCCCCAAAAGCACCGAGGCTGGATGTATCAAACCTCTACAAGATGATTTATTAATGAACCAATATTGTTTAAACTTTAACTAATGCATTTTCCATTAAAAAAACTATTTTAAATCTTATACTTAGACTATTTTTAAAGAAACTGGCAATAACACTTCGAAAATATTTTCTGAGCCGGTGTGAAACGCCATAGTATGCACACACCTTTATAGTTCAGACCTTCCAGCTATTCAAGACACCTGACGTACCTCTCTGCTGCGTTATTCGATGACTCAGATAAATTACTCTTGAGAGTCTGACGTCATAATTAATTTGCCAGAGAATACCTCCAACTAACATTTAGAAACTGCCCAACTCCTTACATGTCACCTGCTAAGGTGTTCTTACTACACTGGATATCACTTCTAAGGGATCTGCATGGCTATTATTGGGAAACAGCCTTGTAATTCTCTTGTTTTCGTTTGATGAAGCTTCGCTTAAATTTAAGAGAAGTTTTGCAACACTGCTTCGTTGAGTTTGCCAGCAGCGCCTTCTTAACTTATCACACCTCCTTCAGGAATAAATGAGAGCGAGGAGATTTGGCAACAGCTAACAGAGAAAAATATCGAATGTAAAGATCTTACCCATAAAACATGCAGTTACCTCAGAGGTGATATTGGGTGTATAAAACGCGCGGTGCTGGTTTATGACGTACCTAGAAAGTTTCGCCTTGGAATGTATTTACGAAATTCCTTTTGTCTTTCAATAGCGTGATCACATAACTCATAATAAACTACCTATTCTAATACTCTGAGGGATCACGTGCCTCATTATAGAATGAAATTTAATTACCGACGCACGCAAATGATCAAAGCGTGCTAGCTGAGTCGAAATGATGCACCGGATTTCTTAAGTGAGAGAATATATATAAAAAAAGCTCCATGGCTTCGGTAGGATATTGAGCCGTATCAACCTATTGCCCGCCAATTTTTGATAAAAATAGTGCCAACTTCTGCAGATAGAGGGTGTCTTGTGGTCAGAACAACGGCCATTAATCTCAGTTTTCTAGACTGAAGCTGCTACTTGTTCATTCAAGTATCTCGTCATTTGTCCTTATGAGGTCGCGAGTACATCAACATTTAGATTAAATAATCATCTCCTACTACAAGGATTTTAAATTAAAAAAAATCATTTTTTTTCCATGCTCCACGTCTTACCACCCGTCTGAGAAATTATCACATTTACACCTCTGTGTTAGTAATAAAGACGATACAATTTTATGGAAAACATACCCACTCTTGCGTGCAGGGAAAGTATGAAATAATGTATGTAAAAACGACCTCAGTAGCCTATACCCAGATGGGGAATCAAACCCCAACTTCTTGTCACCGAAGAGCCAGACAAAACAATACTGGTGCCTTTATTCGCTCTCCTATCAGTGCAGGTGACAGCCCCCCCATTGACAAACTCAATACTCTTGGGAATCGAGTCAAGTTCTTGTAATTAAGTCTTTTTTTGCGGGCTACCTAGGTAAAGTTTTATATGTTCTTCACTAGATCTAGTTTAATGGAATTATATATATATTTTTAAAATAAAATTGAGTAAAACCAAGTCTTTTTAAAAGAAAAGCAATTTTATTCATAGATTCTATTTTTTTATATAAATAAATATAAGAATTAAATGTTCTTTTTCTCTACCCCTCGTAGAGAGAAGTAGGCTATTGTGATCGCCAAAAAAATCAAACTCAAGAATGTTATCATTAATGTTTACGTTTCATGACACCTTGAAACAGAAAAAGTGGTTTACGCGATGCCGTCTGTCTGTCTGTACCTCGGGCTAGAGCCAAAACCATTTTACCGATAGGGCCAAAACCTGATATCTGGGTTGTTCATAAGGTTTTGAACCCCCCCTCCCCCTTCCTGAGGGATTTTTGGAATTAGAAATATAACCCTTAAAGTGTAGTTAACTGAAGGGCAAAAAAAGAGATAAATTCGATTTTATCAAAAAACTCACTCTAGCGATTTTAATTAAATTTTGTATCTATGCTATTCTCTTATTAAAATTATAAACGAGATGGAAGCTCCTATTTTCCTATGAAAATGACTTTGAGAATACTTTTACGAAAAAAAGAAATTTCCAATTTTTGCCATTTCGCTGCAGACATTTTAGATACGAAATACCTTACCATTGCAAAGATGTAATATTATTAAATTTAAAAAATATTTGAAATATTAATATTATATTTATATAAAAACAATAGTTTCAAAGCTATAAGCCGATATATCGTATTTTATTAAGGTTTTTAAAATGTGAAAATGATTGTTATGCTCTTTGGTGAGTTATTAAGAGATCTTCCTATTTTCTCAAATGTTTCTCTAAAGACTAGCACACATTAGGAAACATTTACCGGGGAAAGATTGTTCCCCAACTGTTGTCCAATTGTTCCCCAACTGTTTCCCAACCGTTGGTCAACCGTTCCCCAACTGTTAGCAAACTGTTCCCCAATTGTTCCCCAACTGTTGGCCAGTTGTTCCTCAAATGTTGGCCAATAGTTCCACAACTGTTTCCCAACTGTTGGTCAACCGTTCCCAAACTGTTAGCCAACTGTTCCCCAACTGTTAGCCAACTGTTCCCCAACTGTTAGCCAACTGTTCCCCAACTGTTAGCCAACTGTTCCCCAACTGTTCCCCAACTGTTGGTCAACGGTTCCTCAACTGTTGGTCAATGGTTCCCCAGCTGTTGGTCAACGCTTCCCCAACTGTTCCCCAATTGTTCCCCAACTGTTGGCTAATTGTTCCCCAACTGTTGGCCAACATTTTTTCATGTTGGCCTTGTGTTTCCTAGCAAACAAAACATGTTCCCCGTGATCCATTTCAAATGGGTTACAAGAAATAACGTTGGCCAACACTTCCGACAGCAAACGACATGGTCGTGGGTTTGTTTGCGTCGCCATAGGTTAAAAGATGGAGCGATAGTGTGCTCTGGACCACACTATCTGTCCGCTAAGCATTCTTGCTCACCGCCCCGAGTACATCAGTTACTGATATTTCCTTTTGTCATGTCGTGGTCAGCCGAAAAAAACTGTGGCACTGATTGAAATATTACATACAAATACACTTTTGTAGGATATGACGGTTGAGGACTGTAAAAATGGCGTAAAATACAGGATGTTTTTTAATAAAATAAATGGACACTTTTCAGTTGGTGTAGATGAACACGAACCTAACCCAGTTTTCTTCGTCTCTGTCTGGTTGAACAGCTCACAGCTACATACAAAGCACAAGCCATAGCAGCAGCATCCTCAACAGACATCTCTCACTCAACTGAACTATGTACGGGAAACAAATGTTTCAGCATTGTAATCTGGACGTGAAACAATGTTTCATCATTGTAGTCTGGACGAGAAACAAATGTTTCATCATTGTAATCTGGACGAGAAACAAATGTTTCATCATTGTAATCTGTACGGGAAACAAATGTTTCATCATTGTGATCTGGACGCGAAACAAATGTTTCATCATTGTAATCTGGACGCGAAACAAATGTTTCATCATTGTAATCTGGACGCGAAACAAATGTTTCATCATTGTAATCTGGACGCGAAACAAATGTTTCATCATTGTAATCTGGACGCGAAACAAATGTTTCATCATTGTAATCTGGACGCGAAACAAATGTTTCATCATTGTAATCTGGACGCGAAACAAATGTTTCATCATTGTAATCTGGACGCGAAACAAATGTTTCATCATTGTAATCTGGACGCGAAACAAATGTTTCATCATTGTAATCTGGACGCGAAACAAATGTTTCATCATTGTAATCTGGACGCGAAACAAATGTTTCATCATTGTAATCTGGACGCGAAACAAATGTTTCATCATTGTAATCTGGACGCGAAACAAATGTTTCATCATTGTAATCTGGACGCGAAACAAATGTTTCATCATTGTAATCTGGACGCGAAACAAATGTTTCATCATTGTAATCTGGACGCGAAACAAATGTTTCATCATTGTAATCTGGACGCGAAACAAATGTTTCATCATTGTAATCTGGACGCGAAACAAATGTTTCATCATTGTAATCTGGACGCGAAACAAATGTTTCATCATTGTAATCTGGACGCGAAACAAATGTTTCATCATTGTAATCTGGACGCGAAACAAATGTTTCATCATTGTAATCTGGACGCGAAACAAATGTTTCATCATTGTAATCTGGACGCGAAACAAATGTTTCATCATTGTAATCTGGACGCGAAACAAATGTTTCATCATTGTAATCTGGACGCGAAACAAATGTTTCATCATTGTAATCTGGACGCGAAACAAATGTTTCATCATTGTAATCTGGACGCGAAACAAATGTTTCATCATTGTAATCTGGACGCGAAACAAATGTTTCATCATTGTAATCTGGACGCGAAACAAATGTTTCATCATTGTAATCTGGACGCGAAACAAATGTTTCATCATTGTAATCTGGACGCGAAACAAATGTTTCATCATTGTAATCTGGACGCGAAACAAATGTTTCATCATTGTAATCTGGACGCGAAACAAATGTTTCATCATTGTAATCTGGACGCGAAACAAATGTTTCATCATTGTAATCTGGACGCGAAACAAATGTTTCATCATTGTAATCTGGACGCGAAACAAATGTTTCATCATTGTAATCTGGACGCGAAACAAATGTTTCATCATTGTAATCTGGACGCGAAACAAATGTTTCATCATTGTAATCTGGACGCGAAACAAATGTTTCATCATTGTAATCTGGACGCGAAACAAATGTTTCATCATTGTAATCTGGACGCGAAACAAATGTTTCATCATTGTAATCTGTACGGGAAACAAATGTTTCATCATTGTAATCTGGACGTAAAACAATGTTTCATCATTGCAATCTGGACGTAAAACAATGTTTCATCATTGTAATCTGGACGCGAAACAATGTTTCATCATTGTAATCTGGAAGCGAAACAATGTTTCATCATTGTAATCTGGATGTGAAACAATGTTTCATCATTGTAATCTGGACGCGAAACAATGTTTCATCATTGTAATCTGGACGCGAAACAATGTTTCATCGTTGCAATCTGGACGCGAAACAATGTTTCATCATTGTAATCTGGACGCGAAACAATGTTTCATCATTGTAATCTGGACGCGAAACAATGTTTCATCATTGTAATCTGCACGTGAAACAATGTTTCATCATTGCAATCTGGACGTGAAACAATGTTTCATCATTGCAATATGGACGTGAAACAACGTTTGCCAACAATTTGTTTTCCATATTTGCCGACAGTTGGGCAACATTTGAGAAACATTTGGCCAACAATGTTTCCAAGTGCGTACTAAGCTTTACAGTGTATATTATGTCACTAATTAATTTTGTCAGATGCCAAACCTCTTCCTCCACCTCTGACAAGACGTGTATTAATCACAACTTGTGAATGTGGGGAGTGACAGGCCTCCACCGTGGTTCGGATCTCACGTTAAACTATAGGTCCTCCATTTCATCTCACAATCACCCATACCATTATACATTAGCGTAAGTGCGTTTAACCCAAACGGGTAGTAAGACGCGGTGCTAATATTAATAATAATAATAATTATTATTATTATTGTGTCGGAGTGTTTCTGCAGCAATGTTTAATATTTCGTTTCACAAATCTTAAAAGAGATTTTAGTGAATGTTGCTATTTTAATTTAACAGCGAGAGAAAGGTAGTGTGTGGTATAACATAACACTTATTTTTATACATTAATAATCAATTTTAATTGAAATAAACTGTTCCAATTATTCATAAACATAAAAAAATCGTGATAACTTATTTCCCACACATAATTTAAAAAAAAATTATATACGTACTAAAATTTGATAACTCTTAGTACATATTTAATTTTTTGAATTTCATTTATCTGAGTTATTTAACGTACACATAATGAACCGACTGGTTATAAAAGCACAAGAGAATGTATTTGAGTGAGAGCGAAAGATCCTACCAATTTGTTTGGGTAAAGTATTTTTCACAAACCACCAAGGGTTATTTTATATTCCACAGCTACATGGTACCGAAAGCTTTATTTCTCCTCGTAAAGAAAGTTGTGCTACGGATCTATATTGCTCAAGGAAAATTCGTTGACCCCGGCTGGATTAGAACCCATGAACATCGTATCCTGAGGCGATAACTTTACTACACGACCACTGAAGTCGACAATCAGTGCTTATTGGAGTATTTTGAAATTATTTTGCCGTGAACCATATTTTGAAATAATTCATCTTTGAATTAAATATTGCGTTAGGGCTGAAAATCTGCGTGGGAATTTCTCGCCTACCGAGGTGGGCCCCTTAAGCCCCCCCACACACACACTAGACTAACTTGTAGTATATGTTGAAATCTCTCCACCGCAACATTTTATTAAAAGAGAGTTTATAACTGGAATTTAAGCCACGTGGCTAATGGTCCAACTTATCAGAGGTGTTGCCGAGTGTCTGGTTCATGCACAGCTCAGTGAGAACATATATCTGCTGTAACAGTTCAGGTGGAGTTGATGTTGGGGTAGTGGAGGGGGGGAGAGTGGAAGGAGGGGGTTCACCCTCACCTGTCACCCACCAACCCACCCGTGAAATATGGATCCAGGGCACGGGGATGACATGCTCTATGTTACTCGCAGGACCACTAACTCCGGGATAATCTTCCGGTACTCACTCGGAAAATCTTCCCAAAGCCCCGTCCTTTTTTTTCTCTCAACCCCCTTCACGCTCCCCCTCCCCCCCTGAACCCTCACCACACCTACACTATTTCAGGTGGTCTGTTCTACCGGCCATAAGAGTACACTTTTTTTCTCCTTCGTGTACCAATATGACGGTACCCATTTTTTTAAGGTGGGGGGGGGGAGGGTTAGATTCTGCAAGTTTGCGGGTTCGTGGTGAAATCACCTTTCCGGAAATGTCATAATTCTTCTAAAAAAAATCAAAGTGTTCTAAAACATAGTTTGTGTCGAATCTATTATAAATTTTAAAATATAAGTTCAATAGGTTAATAGTATAATCCGATACCTTAGCTCAGTAGATAGCATTTCTGTCCACTGAGTTAAAGTGTCCCGGGTTCGATTACCGTCATAGCCGAAAATCTTATCATTGGTGGAATGTGGGTTTACCCTTTCACAGTGATGAATTAATGGCCTGGGGACTGGTTGTTGGGACTGTCCTAGTCTTAAGTTTGGATTATAAGATATTTGAAGCTATGACAGGCCTAGATAGATTGTAGTGGAAAACATATGTCTTGAATACAAAAGTGACCTGGGCCACAGGCTGTAATGGATGTAAATTAAATAGTATAGACAATGACAACGAATATAAAATTGCATCATTAATCACTAATAGCTTCTATGGTACGCTGTGGTCTAGGGTTTCACTCTAGGGGTTCGAATCCCCATCAGGGATACCAACGGTCGCTTTTCCTTCCTTTAAAATGCTGGTACACTTTCTTTAAATTAAACCTTCTTTATCCCTAACACATTAGCGTAATTAGTACATTGATTTTTATTTTAAATGGCTAAAACGATTTCGTTCCAAATTTTTATCTGAGAGTGTTTCATAAAATGGCTATCGAATTTTTTTTTTCTAATGAAATATTACTAAAGGGTAGTTTACTGATAGATGAATATATATACTATATGGGATAATATTAGACCCTAAGTGGGCCACCTTGGTAAGCGCAGGTGTTCAGCTATAACGCAATATTTAACTCTACGATGAGTTATTTCAAAACATGGTTCACGCCAAAACAAAGCCAAAAAATTCTCACAGGGTTCTTCTTGCTTAACATTCCCATATTTGGAGTTCTATTAATAGATAAAAATGTGTGAAAATTCAACATTGCTTCAATTTCAACGACTTTTTTAGCATATTTCTGGACCTATAAGACCAGGTTTTATGAAAAAGGGCTCTAGGTCTAGCCTTTCTCTAAAAAATTAAGTAATTTTTTACAGCCTTATAACAGGAAATTTTAAGATATTTGAGAATTAGAAGAGAGCCTCCCTCTTTACCTTGAAATGATAAATATCGTAGTTTTCTTTATCCTCTCTCTTATCGACACGACCAAGAATGGTTGTAGGGTGAAAGTTATTATCAGACTAGACAAAATAGAGAAGTATTTCCAGAAAATAACACGGAAAATTGTATTTTAAAACGTGTGGCCTGACAGCGATTGATACTTTCTCGCTGATCAAGGCTGCCACCTAAGCAATAAATGGGTGGTACAATTAATATTATTTTTAATCTGGCCTTCTTAGGCAGGTAGTCTACAGTTCCTAAAAAATTCACCTTCACTGAAAAATCGGTGAATGGATCCAACAAATCTCGTGGATAGGCTTACACCACCTTAATCTAGCTCTTTCCAAATAGGAGGAGCAATATGGGCCATTCAGACTCGAGAAACCCTATAAAAATGCATCGGACGAGGGAGCTTTAGACCGTCTTACACACTCACACACTTTACTTTTCATGAAAAATCTTATTTTTGCTTCTTCTCTTCCGCAAGGCTCTATTTCCAGGCAAGAAACATTTTTTTTTATCTTCTTTGGTCGGTTTATAAAAACATCATTAATCAAGAGAAGTGCCACGGAATAGTTTTTCTTCTGGAAACTATGATAACTTTATCTCTTTTTTTTATGGTACTAAAAGAAGAATAAAGAACCTTTTTATGATCCAGACAGGAAGGAGGGTTTTTTTTCTCCTCATTTGGAAGAGGAACAGCCAAAAGTTAATACATATATGTATAATCTTAAGAATTGTTAGTATTTCTAAAAGAAAACCACAAGGGATCTCAATTCTGTTTTTATGTTTTAGTTACTAATTAGGTTGTCATTTTATGGATTATTACCTTTTAGACAGCTTCTTGTGTGAATTAATAGCACGTTCGCATAGCCAAGTGACTTAGGAGGATGACTTTTACTTAAACTCCACTGGTTCAATCATTTATTGACGCAAAACAAAAGATTATTATTATTGTTCTAGTAAAAGTTAGTTTTATCAAGTTATTTTTTTCATAACAACGTTCTACTACCCATTTGGGCTGTACGCTTATATAGGCCACTAATTACGCTTATGGTTTTAAGAATTAGGAAGGTTATATTTAGAGGAAATGTACCCTCATACGCGTGGAGGGAGAGTGAAAAACCATTTTGGATAAACCACCCGACCAAGTTTCAAACCTCGATCTTCCCATCATCAGCAGTCTAGTCTACTGCGAGAGTAACGCCTTAGAACATGTGGCCACCGAAGTGGTCTTATCAGGTTATTAATCCCAACGGTCTAGGCTGAGGAAAATGTCACTTAAAGAGTAAACACCCACCTCAGTGGCCGCATGATCTAAGATTCGAAAGTCATCTTTCACTCTCGCAATTTACGAGGATATCGGGGTTTGACTCCTGGTAGGGTGTACCGAAGGGAATTGTCCCTAAATAGTTTTCCGCGCTATCCTCTCATGCAAATTCGGGTACACTTACTCTAAATTCAACCTTTCTCAAACCTAACACACTAGCGTAACTAGTAAATAGGCGTAAAACTCGAGCGAGTAGTAAGTCGTGATGTTAATAAAATATAAAGGACGCGATTCATCTATCCACGCGAATTATTTCCAACTCAAAATTTTTATGTTTTGTGTAGTTTAAAAAAAATATCTTAAGTTACTTTTTTTAGTAATTTTAATGAACTTTTATTGGTCTTTTTTTTAATCAATAGGTCATCAAAATCCTGGATTTGANGCTATCTGTAGCTAATAATTACTCTAAGGTGTGAAGGTATAGGAAGACCTATAAGAACGATATGGGAGGAAGAGTGAGAAACAAGTCTGAAAATATAATTTAATTCTCAATACATCGGACTGGAATTCAAACACCACTCCTTCGTCACTGGAAAAATATAGCAGACGAGTTTAACGCTTTAATTCCGTATGCCAATTGATGCTGATAATATACGTTATTTCTCAGAGACACATTGCGTGTCTGTCAACTTATCTAAGGTGCAATTCCCGAGATGGGCTGAAAAAAAATAAAACTACCATTTGTCATTTGTGAAGTGTGGGATTACTCATTTGCTATGACAAATTACCTAATGAGGTGGTTATGGGTCATGTTTGTATCAGAGTGAAGTTAGTTTGTAAGTCGTGTGTTGAAACAATCAGTCGGTTAATAATAATGGTGAGTTTTGGCTACATCACTCTGTAGCTCACTTAGAAGAAATATTAGTCAGTACCAATGTACAGTTTCCTTGGCGACGCCCGATCGTACTAATCGTACATCCTTTCCGTGGAGGCTCTTTCCATGTCCCGATGAGATTAGAGGATTCTGATAGTGAGTATGAGGGTGTTAAACCAGTGGAAACGCTTAAACCTAACTTAACCTAACTAACCAAACACTGCTTACTGTTGGAGGTAATTCAGCTTTCGAGAAAATTACCTGAGGTATCAACCAAGAATCGAACCCGGGTCCTCAATACCAACAGCCAGAGGCTCTGACCACTATATAATAGGGCCAATTATCAGTTGACTTAGAAAGAGCGAGATAAATACCTTAAACAAAAATTTAATTCCTGGAAACGAGGTTTAATTGCTAAGTTATTAATATGGTGTTCTAGATTAAGTTAGTCCAAATTTTTATTTTCTACTGATACAAACCTACGTTCATAACGTAATTAAACTTTGATTAATCTGAATTTAATATAAATATCAAGCTTTATTTATTTTTATTTGGGTGACCTGGTGGTCTAGGGGTAAGGTGTCAGTCTTCTATGCTGGCGGCCGGGGATCAATCCTTGGTCCCGGTACAGATTTATCTGATTACAAAACCCTTCCTTCACCTCTGATAAGACAACTTGTGAATGTGGGGAGTGCCAGGCCACCACCGTGGTTCGGATTCCACGTTAAACTGTAGGTCCTCCATTTCCTCTCACAATCACCCTACCATTACACATTAGCGTAAGCGCGTACAACCCGAACGGGTAGTAAGACTTGGTGCTAATAATAATAACAATAATAATAATATTTTTATTTATTTCTGTCAACACGTAATTTTTTTTTCAATAGGTTGTAACGGCGCGTGTGATGGTTAGTCTTTACTACCGCTGAGCATGACAACGTAGTTTCCTTTGAAATTTTTTTTTTTCGATTCAATCTCCGTCTTAGGAAAGGAAGAAGGAGTAAAAAGGGGCGGGGGGTTGTACTAAAAGTTTGAATTCAATTATAAACGTTAGCTAGAAGAGTCACGTTTAGTTGTGTTGGCTTAAAATATGTTCCGACGACTAAGGGGGTGGAGGAACTCGAGAAAAGGTTAGTTTTCGCAGTTTTTATAGCAACACATTATTTGGTCAAAATAAAATAAAATGTTGCTCCCATAGAAACCTAGAGTTTAATTTTCTTCACATGGTGATATCAAAAGTTGTTGAATATCTGTTATAATCATCGAGGCAGTTGATGAGAAACTTTGTAAATGAGGAGAAAAAGATGTCATTGAATTCCAGGACATACTTGACAGATATTAAAGAACTGTTGGGGTTACCATGTAAATTAAATTATATTATATTTTTACTGTACTGGAGCAATATTTTATTTACTTTGGCCAAAAAATTCTTGAAGAACTGCAAAACCACTGACCTTTTCTCGCATTTCCTACACTCGCTCTTTAAAATTGCATCATAAATATTTATCTGTGTATATATAATATATAATTATGTTAAATACTTATAATAACTTCGTATTAAATAAATGTTACAAATTATTTATATAAATATATATTTTGCATGCACTTTTTTAATATCTTTGACACCAAAGCCATTATTAACGACTCAGTAAGAACTGGAAGGAAAACTTAGAAAAAAAATGTCCACCTTGCCTTGGTAACCGTAAGTAAGTCTTATATTAATACATTAACTACACCACTGAGATAGGGATGAGTAAGGTATAATTTTAAATAAATGTAAGTGTATATGCTTAGAGGGAAAATGGGAAATCCTCTCAATAAACCACCCCCTCAATATACCCTACCGGTTGACCTGGTGTTCTGTGCTGGGGGGTCCAGGGTTCAATACTCAGTCCCATCACAGATTTATCTGATTGCCAAACCCTTCCTTCATCTCTGACAAGATGTGTATTAATCACAATTTGTGAATGTGGGGAATGCCAGGCTTCCACCGTGGTCCGGATCCCACGTTAAACGGTAGGTTCTCCATTTGATCTCACAACCACCCTACTGGGATCCTAACCTCAATATACTCATTGCTAGCAAACCAATCAAACACAAGAGTTAGACCATGTGACCACCGATCAGGGAATATATTGATTATTCACATGTTAAAAACTACTCTAGATGTACTCGACCAGGCTTCGATCCACAACCTTTCCATGACCGACAATTCATTATAAAATATCAAGCTTAAAGCCTTAGATCACGTGATTACAGGAGTGGATTAGTTTAACACATTTTCATGAACAATAATCTAAAGGTGTAGGTTTAGATGTTAAGTTTTTATGTTCGTAGCTGAAAGTCTTCTGAGCAAATAATGCCAAGGAGTTTCTACTTTTCTGTGAAATTTGTTAAAATAACCTTTATTTATTCAACGGCGTTAATGATCGTCGACCATCATCCTCACGATTAATGAAAGACTAAACGAGCCATCAATTTAAGTCTAATGGTGAGCCAGTAAGAGGTCTTGGCTGAGAGAGAGAGAGAGAGAGAGAGAGACCATAACGTAACATTTCAAGGTAATATTTATTACAGGTCTCTCTGGGGGTAACGTGAAGTGACTTGCCGGTGATGGATGGGGGATTTGCAGGCGACCCGTTTCACCATTTACAGATGCAAATAGGTTGACGTCGAGCTGATGAGGGGTCAACACACCCTCTTTATTATTAACTGGGGCGCCAACGACGGTGATGGCTGCACTGTTTGCGTGTCTAAAACCATCGACTCTCTTGACGGTAACGAATGTCGGTTTTGTAGGAAACATAAAAAAACTATGTCACTGTGGATTCCTTACACGTTTACTGAAAAATAAGGGGATAGCTGAAATTTGGTCATATGACGATCTCTAAACCAATCATGAATAAATCAACGAGAAACTCTAAAGTCGTTCTGCTCTGGTAGAAACAATCTCGTAGTTGTCCGTGCGTCTCCATTAAATCCTCGTTGAAGAACCAAACAAATTCCAAAATCCAGATGACTCAATATGAGTATTCTCCTATCAAGCGAGACACAAGAAAAAATTTGCGTCTTATGTTGGGTAAATTATTTTAAATAACTCAAGAAGTGAAAAGCTTGTGTGGTTTTCTCGTTTGGTTTCACTACACCCATCGTGACAATAATCTAAAAGTTATGATTATTTAAATTGATTTTCTTAGCAACGCGTCTTACCCCCCCCCCTCCCACCCCATTTGGGTTGTACGCTTATATAATAATTACTCTGAGGGTTTTAGGAATAAGTGAAGCTATATTTATAAGAAGTGTGCCCATATTTTCTTAGAGAGAAAGATAGCTAATTTGTATAAAAAACCCTCAATTCACCCGGCCACGATTTGAACCTCGATCTTTCCATCAACAGTAGTCTAGTCTACTATAAGAGTAGCGCGTTAGGCCACGTGGCCACTGAATCAGGTTACATTGTTGTAGAAACACTACACCAAAGATAATAAATTAAATAATAATCCCTTTTACTTACACACTTACTTACTTACTCTATGGTATTAGGCACTAGGACACTATTAAAAACATTGTGAAAATAGAAACATCTTTCTCCACTTTGATGATCTGGTGGTCCAGGGGTAAGGTGTCGGACTTCTGTGCTGGGGGTCCGGGGTTCAATCCTCGGTCCCGGCACAGATTTATCTGATTACCAAACCCTTCCTTCACCTCTGACGAGACGTGTATTAATCAAAACTTGTGAATGTGTGGAATGCCAGGCCTCCGCCGTGGTTCGGATCCCACAGTAAACTATAGGTCCTCCATTTCATCTCACAATCACCCTACCATTACACATTAGCGTAAGTGCGTATAACCCGAACGGGTAGTAAGACGCGGTGCTAATAATAATAATAATAATTATAATAATTATTATTATTAATAATAATAATAATAATTATTATAATTATTATTATTATTATTATATTTCTCCACCAAAGAGCATAAGAATTATATTGATTTCCAAAGATCTGAATTTAAAAAATTATATATTTGCTTATAGCTCAGAAACTTTTTGTCTATACAAATATATTTCAAATAAAAAATTTAATCTTTAATATTACTACAACTTTACAATGATTAGTTGTTTTTAATCTTAAATAGTGGCGGAGAAATTATCAAAATTGAATTAGTCAGGTACCCTCACAGTCATTTATATGATAAAATGAGAGTATTAATCTTTTTTTATATTTATCAACAATGACTGGATATACAATTTAATCAAAACCGTTAGGGTGAATTTCAAGAAAATCTCTTTTTTCTCCTTTATCTCTTCAGTAAACAACCCTTAAATTTAGGGTTGGACATCTAATTTCCAAACTCCCCTCAGATAAACCTTATGAAAACCCAAGATATCAAGTTTTAGTCTAATCATTAAAATATTTTTGACAATAGCCTGAGCTAGAGCGAGACGGACAGACAGATAAATGGCATTGAGAACACACTTTTTTTGTTTGTTTCAGGAAGTCATAAAACTTCGACATTTACCGAAACCTCAGAGTTCAATTTTTTTTTCGTCGACCACAATACTTTCTCTCCTAGGTTTCTAGAAAAATTAAAATGTAAAATAGTAAGCCATATCGATAGATAAAACCACTAAACCTAACGAGAATTAGAAAATATATCACTAGCGAAAGGTTTCAACAGATGATTAAAAATTTGCAATTTTTCAACAGTTAGCATTTATATATATATATATATTTATTTATTTATTTATTTATTTTAGTTCTGCTGAGAACTTAATTAGTTTACCATCTTCTGCCTCCTTCATTCCTCGCGTGAATTTATATGCAAATAACCGAAGGGAATTCAGAGTACATGTAAAAATTATCAGTGAGGAAAAATAATGAAGCTTTACTGCACCTTAGGGAAACAATTCTTCACCTGGATTTCCTTCTCCTGAAAATGAAGTACCTCTAAAGAGCCGTCTGTTAATTTTTACATACATCCATTAACATCCGGAAATTGCTTTTTTTTTTTCAAACAATTTTAGGAATTTAATAAAAGAGTTAGACTTTTTCACATAACGTTTAAGCACAAATTAAGGAATAATAAACTAAGAACACTGTTCAAGGTGACCTTGCGGTCTAGGGGTAAGGTGTCAAGACTTCTATGCTGGCGGCCCGGGGTTCAATCCTCGGTCCCGGCACAGATTTATCTGGTTACCAAACCCTTCCTTCACCTCTGACAAGACATCTTGTGAATGTGGGGGAATGCCAGGCCTCCACGGTGGTTCGGATCCCACGTTAAACTGTAGGTCCTCCATTTCATCTCGCAATCACCCTACCATTACACATTAGCGTAAGTGCGTGTAACCCGAACGGGTAGTAAGACGTGGTGCTAATAATGATAATAATAATAATAACACTGTTCAAACAAAAGAGTATTTTTTATGTGATACTAGGTAAAGTACTATTTGTATCTCGGGATAAAGTCTTTTTATTGTTTTATGGATGTGAGTCACGGGTTTGTCGGTAGAAACACAAGAGGAAGGTAAATGCGGTTGAAAAGATATATCTATGTGTAAAAACTGCTGAAGGGGTGCAGTTTCAAAAAGAATACAATAGGTAAATGTGAAAGAAGAGTCTTGCGTTGGCTCGGGCATGTCTAGAGGTTGAGTGTGTATCGAGCGACGAAGTAAATATATGAAGGTAAAATGTGTGAAAAAAGAGAAACATTAAGAGTTTTGAGAATAAAATAGCGTGTATGACTTGGTGAACGGATGTTGATGTGAAGGGAGTATGCAAGGATAGGTAAGTGTTGAGAAAGTCAGTGAGGATGGATTAAATAAGGAGTTGTTTTATGGGCTTTTTGCACGGATTTTTTTTTTTGCCTACTCCGTAAAGGAACGTTGATATTAGTTATATCCTCGTATATATGTATGTATGTATGTTATGTATGTTATATATGTGTGTTATGTGTATGTATGTATGTATGTATAAATGTATATATGTAGGTATATATGTATGCATATATGTATGTATAAATGTGTGTGTGTATATATGATATGTAAGTATATATGTATGCATACATGTATGTATAAATGTGTGTGTATATATATGTATAAATGTATATATATGTATGTATAAATGTATATATGTATATGTATGTATAAATGTATATATATATATATGTATGTATAAATGTATATATATGTATGTATAAATGTATATATATGTACGTATAAATGTATATATGTATGTATATATGTTATGTGTATGTATGTTATGTGTATATGTGTGTATGTATATATAAGTATAAATGTATGTATATATGTATGTAACTTACATATATATATAGTATGTGTATAAGCCTATTATAGGTTATAAATATGTATTGTGTATGTATAATTTGTATTTTATATGTTTAATATGTATTTGTATTGTATATGTATGCCTTGCATTATCCATGACCTTTTTTCTTCCAACACAGTTTTTAATTAAATAAAAATATATAATCAAAATTTTAAAATTCCTGTTTCAAGATGCACACGTTCGTGTACAGGAGCTACTAAATTTTAAAATTTCAGAACTCTGAGTGTGGTATATGTTGCGCAATGCTCAAGTTTGCAAGCAAAATTTTACTAAACATCGAATATATAAACACATTTCCAAAAAATTACATAAATTATGCAACAAAACGACCCTCGGTCTCATGAAGGCGAGCATCTGTTGAATTATTTAACAGAACAAAGTAAAAACAGGTATGGTCCCTCATCGGCACAATTTACAAACTCGGTAGGAGTTGGGTGGGAAATTATAAAACCCACCCCTTATCCCTAACGACGAGCCTTTTGTGGCTCTAAATAAATTCAAACAATTTACAATCTTTCTAAAAAAGAACGAGGTGTAACCCGGGAAAATATTTTAAATCATCACATGACACATAAAAAATAATTTTAAAAAACAGAAATCGCCCCACTACTTGTGTTTTTATTATTATTATTATTATTACTATTATTAGCACCGCATCTTACTACCCGTTCAGGTTGTACGCACTTACGCTAATGTGTAATGTTAGGGTGATTGTGAGATGAAATGGAGGACCTACAGTTTAAATGGAGGACCTACAGTTTAACGTGGGATCCGAACCACGGTGGAGGCCTGGCATTCCACACATTCACCAGTTGTGATTAATACACGTATTGTCAGAGATGAAGGAAGGGTTTGGCAATCAGATAAATCTGTGCCGGTACCGAGGATTTAACCCCGGACCTTTAACACAGAGGTCTGACGCTTTACCCCCAGACCACCAGGTCACCTCACTACTTGTGTACCGGTAGAAAAGAAAAGAAAATTATTTCTCGAGACACCAGAGCCACAATTACAATCCAAGGTAGGCATCATCGTTAAATAAGGTACTGGATAGTTTGGTTTGTATGTCAAAGACGAGGATTAAGTACTTGGAGTTTAAATCCTTCCATTTAAAAATTCAAATATTGAATGTATTTAATCCTCTTTGACAGCTATGTTCACCGTAATACACTTCTCTACATAATCACTAAAACATTTTCTCATGATTTTAAATGTCATAAAGATAAAATCTCCATAATTTTCATCCCGAGCGTTTACTACTTTTTCAATTTTAAGTACTTATTAGCTACTTAAATTCGTTTCGTGAAAGTTTCCGTGAACTTTTTTAAAGGCTATATTTTGTAAAACTGTTAGAATAAATAATAGATTCTTCCTATCAAAGAAAACGAATGCTTCGTTATTACCGCCATATTCTCTAGGCCTGTACTTGGGTAGCGTGACTATCCTTTATATATTATGTATGTGTCGTTGAATTTGCTTTAATATACCACTACGCACTGCCAGTAAAGGGTTTCTTATAAATTATGCATACCACACAAAGTTTTAGACAATATGAACACTTCACTTGAAGATGGTGATTAGAAAATGGCGTGCTTTTAGCAACAACAAAAAAGGTTCGCTTGAACCCCTCAGTCAAGAAACACTTTTAGCTTGTTATTTCAACCTCAAAACTTTCCTTATACGCTACTTATAATGGTAGTAAATAATATATATATATATATGCCTATATATATGCCTAACACGAATTAAATTGTGAGGTTATTTTTACTTATTCGTGATCGCTCAAAGAGAGGGAGTATTGTGATTGTCAAAAAAAAATCTAATTCAATGTTTTAATGGATTTTGATATTTTATGACATGCTACACCGGCACAGATTTATCTGATTACCAAACCCTTCCTTCACCTCTGACAAGACGTGTATTAATCACAACTTGTGAATGTGTGGAATGCCAGGCCTCCACCGTGGTTCGGATCCCACGTTAAACTGTAGGTCCTCCATTTAATCTCACAATCACTCTACCATTACACATTAGCGTATGTGCGTATAACCCGAACGGGTAGTAAGACGCGGTGCTAATAATAATAACTTAAAATATTTCCTACTCTTCATCCTGTTCCATTCGGATCTGGTGAATATCTTTACGTTATCAGGGTGAAAAAAAATAATAATAACGAATGACAAAACTCAATAAACAAACACATTTATTTGTCTACATACACATTTTCCAGCATTATTTTGTATCAAAATTGAAGAATGAAGACTTATTCCATGTTTGAGATTAATACCGGATACATCAGTTGTAGGGAATTGACGTACTAATCCAAGGTTCCCGGGTTCAATTCCCATGTTCAGGTGTCACTTTTTTTTCAATTTACTAATATGATACCCACTGTGGCTACATCCGTGACCAAAGATAATTTCCACCTTCCAAGTTTTATCGTTCATGTACGTTTAATTTGGCCTAATATTATCTTTATTCCGTTTGATTAAAATTGTTTGAGAGATTATACTACTATTCCTTTTCACATATACACTTTTTCTCCCAGACTCTCGTTCTCTATCTCGTTTTATCTCGCATTCTTTTTGCACGTTGTATGCTCGTCTTCTCTTTGCATGTTTCTTTAGCTTCGGGTTGCTGCAGGAACACTGTACAGTAAATTATTGCAGAGTTCGGTCTGATACGGCTCTACCTTACTTCCTCAAGCAGCCTCTCATATATTTCACGTAACAGCCATTAAATTTCTTCAGTGAAGGGGGCTGTATACCATCGGAGCTATGCAACCATCGAATATATAAAGCCCCATCTCAAAAACATGGGCTCTACAAATACATAGCACTTAATATTGTTTCATAAACTCAACTAAGTATCTAAAATATATATCCTTTATGAGAAGGAACTCAAACTATATACTTTGGTACCCGCCTCGGTGGCGTAGTTGGCTAACGTGCTTGTCGTGATGAGCTCGACTGCTGAGGACGGGGAGATCGAGGTTCGAATCTCGGTCGGGTGAACTGGGGGTGGTTTTTCCTAAATGGTTTTCCACTCTCCCTCCACGCAAATGCGGGTTCATTTCCTCTTATTCAACCTTCTCAATTCCTAATCCATTAGAGTAATTAGTACTTAAAGCGTATAACCCGAACGGGTAGTAAGACGCGGTGCTAAATATTATTATTATTATATACTTTGGCAGTTTTGTTGTTTTTTGCATATATCTGTACTAACTTTATTGGTATTTTAGAGGAATTATGTCTGCATTTTCGTGTAAGGGAAGTGAGAAACTATTAAGGAAAGAACATTCTTAGTGCACTCAAACATAATTCGAACCTAGAACACTCTGTCAATTGCAATCCGGATTCCAGTCAAAAGAATCTTAGATCTTTAGTCCATCTATTTTTTGTTCTTATTATTCACGAAAACCAATTTATTATTTTTAGATATAAATAGTGTGTTAAGGTGTGGTAGAAGGAAAGTTGAGTTAAGGGTAATGTTTTTGCAGTTTTGATAACAAAAAAAAAGTGAGCCCAAATTAATATAATTTATTGTTCCTGTAGAAACATGGTGTAATTTTCTTCCCGTGTTGATATCAACAGTTGTTGAGTATTTATCATGAGCATAGTGGCATTAGATGACAACAACTTTTTAAATGAAGAGTAAAATTTGTAATTAAATTCCAGGACACCCTTGAGATATATTAAAGAACTGTTGAGATCACCATAGGAAGAAAATTAAACTATGTTTCTACAGAAGATATGGTTTTATTAATTTGGCCTCTTTTATTTTTGCTGTCCAAACTGCAATAAAAAATTGCCCTTAATTTGCCTTCCCTTCCTCCCCGCCTTAAGGTAAAGCCAAAATAATTATATTTCATAGTATCCATCATAGCTTTATATTTTCTCATCTTTATTTAGACAACGATTTCAAGTATACTTTGTACATTTCCCTCCACTGAATGGACGGTCTAAGGTAAATCAAATAAAACTAAGATTATAATGGGGGCTTCTTTTGTGTGTTCAAAGCTTTTATTACAAATGGGCCGATTAATTTTTATTCAAAGATATACATAGATAAGATCGTTACGTTAGTCTTTTATCTTACTTAGAATAAAGTGTAAAATGCTAAAATTACAAGCACGATTCTCAATAAATTTAATTTCGCAAATTTCCCCCTTTTTTTTTTTTAGACCACTCTTCTTTCACCACTTTAACTCATCAATTACTCCCCCACATCCCTTTCTGGAAAGGGACGTCACTTAAGGGGCCACAATAAGCACTTACTTCACACCGCTGCCCCCCTCCCCCTTTTTTTTATAATCTCAAGACGAATAAGAAGTGAAATATTAAGTAAGAAACAGAATTAGACCAATACCAGCGGGAACATCAACAAGGGTGTCAGTTTCTTCCACACTGGTTCGGCGGTGACGGAGATGTAAGGGCTCAAATCCCGGAGGAGTATACTGAATGTGGTTATTTTTCTGGGTGGCCTTCCCCCCTGTTTCAACTTGAATTCAAATACATTTACTTTAAATTTTATTCTCCTTATCTTTACCCAATTATAGTAGTCTATATATCGGATGAATAGATTAATATCTGCCATCGGCGTAGTGGAATTTTAAAAGGCAAAAATTTTAAATGAAGATTAAAATTTATGTTTAGATTCCGTGAGGCCCATGACATATTAAAGAACTGGTGAGATTACTCTGTCTAGAAACGGAAACTAAACGCATTTATTAAGGTGAGGCCAGGCCTCCACCGTGGTTCGGATCCCACGTTAAACTGTATGTCTTTCATTTTATCTCACAATCATCCTACCATTACACATTAGCGTAAGTGCGTACAACCCGAACGGGTAGTAAGACGCGGTGATAATAATAATAATAATAATAATAATTAAGGTGAGGGCGAAGGGAAGGCGAGTATTTTTACAGTTTGTTTTTTACAGAATTGCAATTTTTTAGCCAAAATAAATCAAATATTTCTCCAATAGCGACATATAGTTTAGTTTTCTGCACATGCTAATATCAACAGATCTTGAATATCTGTCAAGGATGTCCTGGAATTTTGTCAACACTTTTTGAATAAAGAGAAGAAGTTTTGACAAAATTACAGGACACCCTTGACAGATATTCAAGATCTGTTGATAATAGCATGTACAGAAAACTAAACTCTACGTTGCTACTTGAGAAATATTTGATTTATTTTGGCCAACAAAATTTAATGCTATAAAAACTGTAAAAATACCTGCGGTCCCTTCGGCCGCACCTTAAGATTACTGTTCTGTAAACCCGGTCACATCACAAAGAGCTGTTCAATAAGAACATGAATGAAGTTGGTAAATTTGGTACGAGCAGTAGGTAGCCATTCATCGTTTATATTTCTTACATACTCGTACTTACTAATATATTAATGCCTCAGACAAAATCAAAAGCTTTCGCATAAAGTTAGAGTTTTGTTTTAACCAAATTACTAAGAGTTTGGGCGGAATGTTATCAAAAGTTAAAGAAACTGGCTCAGAGAAATAAATTCAACCTTTAACCTTGGAACATTTTATATTACTTCAAGAAAAACTTAGTGTATATTTCCTAATTCTGATTTACTAATTATTATTATTATTATTATTATTATTATTATTAGCACCACGTCTTACTACCCGTTTGGGTTATACACACTTACACTAATGTGTAATGGTAGGGTTATTGTGAGATGAAATGGATAACCTACAGTTTAACGTGGAATCCGAACCACGGTGGAGGCCTGACATTCCCCGCATTCACAAGATGTCTTGTCAGAGGTGGAGGAAAGGTTTGGTAATCAGATAAATCTGTGCCGGGACCGAGGATTGAACCCCGGCCGCCAGCACAAAAGTCTGACACCTTACCCCTAGACCACCAGGTCACCATTTACTAATCAACCGGTGGACTGGGTGCGCAGTGCGTACCCAAAACAAAAAAAATATGTTAGTCAAGTGTTAAGTACATCGTGAACTTAAAAATCTCATGGATCGTCGTTCTAGAGGACTGTTTTATTTATTTTGGCCAAAATAAAGTTATGTTGCTTTAAAAACTGTAAAAAAAATTTATCTTCACTAGAACTTTCTTACATCCCAGCTTAATTCAAGTCATAATTAATCACGAAGAACTTTTAATCTAATTTTATTTAACGGAATAAGGATGACTTTTTTAACTCTCGGTTACAGCTGCCCGAAGATCGCACTTAGCTCGACCATTAAAATTGTTGGCGACCGGAGCTAACTTGACAACTTTTCTTTCATTATTATTTTTTTATTTTTTATTTTACACTTTTCTAACATCCATAAAGGGAAATGGTTTCACTTCTTCCCATTCCCCCTCACTCTAGCCCACTTTTTAACCCCTTCAATCTTGTAGACGTATGCAGCTTGGCTGGGGGGGGGGGAGGGGGGGAAGTACCAACCGAGAATTACTTTTCTCGTAAGGGAAATTTAAGAAATCAATCTTATAAAGTGGAATAAAATATTTCAAGAATTGGAAATGTCATTTTAACCCCTCTCCTTTTTTTTCTTCTCATTTTTTAAGTTGTATTAAAAAGTGGCAGACCTCCTCCTCCAAAAAAGAAATCAATATGATATATAGCTTAAAGTAGAGTAGGAGAAAGTCGTCGTGGAAATGGAGTAGAAAGGCACCAATAATAACTAGACAAAGAGAAAGTGAAAACACACATATAGAAATGTAGAAATATGATTTATTGTTTGAATAACAAATAAAGTAAAAGTGTAATGGTTTAAACCTGACCTTCCCAAACTTTTTGAATGGCGTACCACCCCAACAATTTCCGTAATTTGGAGTACCGCCAAGAAGATGCTGAATATTTACTAGTTAGGTACATTTGTAGCGGTGTATAGGGATATAATAACACATACTGCATGGCGACATCGGATGTCTAAGCCTGAATCAGTGCTGCCACTCCTCCAATCACTGGTAAAATCTCTTTTACGTTTGGTTGATCTTAGTCTTAATATATGTATAAGATTTTATGATGCCATATCGTAATATTAAAAAAAAAATTCTTCTCATGGCGTACCACCGGGTACAACTGGTGGTTCGCGTACTATAGTTTATGAATCACTGGCTTAAACCATTAAAATTGTATCTCGTATTTCTAACGATAGTTTGACACCTTATCTCAGTAATAAACGTGTCTGCTTACTGAGCAAAGGCTACCGGGTTCGATTTCCAGTATGGCCGAAAAATGTATCATTGATGAAAATATGGGTTAACCCTTCACAGTGATAAATCCACGGCCGGAAACTGTATGTTGTGTCTGTCCTAGTCTTAAGTTAAATTATAAGCCAAATAAATATACGACAGTTCTAGCCAGCCGGTAGTGGAAAATATATGGCTTGAATAAAAAAACTGACCTGGACCACAGGCTGGAAACAATAGCGGCTGTAAAAAAAAATCTTAACTATTCTGTTATTTATTTTGTGCCCCTGTACCCATAGTCACGTCTAAGATGTCAATCCTGTATTTTCTGGTATTCCGGTGATGGATCGTGGCTAGAATCCCAACTAAGTGTACCTACGGTGGTTTTTCATAAATATCTTCCCACTTTCTTAGGTACACATCTTCTAAATTAAACCTTATTAACATTTACCTCATTAGCGTAATTATTCGTATAGCATGCAAGGTTTTGGCGGGAGAGCTCAAAAGATATGTCATGTGTTCTTAATTAAAGTAGTTTATAATGTGTTTTTTTTGTTACTCAGATGAGCATTTGCAGATATTAAGATTTGTATACTGATAATAACGAGTCGTCAACCCGAAAGTTGATCCTGATGCGCTTCACATTATATCTGGAGCTGGAGCATGCGCTCAACCTTTCAGCTGGTTAGTGCTGTCCGCACCATCTGGGAGAACACACATGTTCTAGGGAAGTGCTGAAAGTTTGGTAGGTTTCCCGTTACTTTCCATACTGGGATTTCTAGGAGAAAACTAGAAGGAACATACAAATGTTGGCCCGAAAGGTGATTTCACATCATCTTATCAGAACATGGAAATAGCCTCCACGGAAAGGATGTACGATTAGTACATTCGGGCGTCCTCTGAGCAACAGTACATCAGTACTGGCTAAACTTTCCTCAAACTGAACTACAGAATGAGGTAGACCAGACTCGCCATTATTATAACTTTAATTTTTAATATAATATCAACTATTTATCTACGTATATAGTCTATACCGGTAGTAAGACGTGGTGATTTTTTGTCTGTTCTATATCTTTTATCAGTTTAGAATTTTTGGCGACTTTGGTTTTGTGTGTGTGTGTGTGAGAGAGAGAGAGAGAGAGGAATCCAAACCAAGGAAATGGAACGGTTACCCAGGTATCATTCATCTTCCTCCAAGCCGTAGTAGTCTGCTCTAATGGCTCCAGTGGCAATTCCTCTACGCGCTCACATAAATCGACCCGAAGTTCGATATGTCGATATATCGATACCCTCTCGGAGATCTATGACTGTCTTATCGCATACACTTTTTTTTTATTTGATATCCGATATCCCATTTACTTAAGATACTGTTACAATAAAATACTGTTTTATTTTTTAGAGAGGTAAGGAAGGAGTTTTGAAAACAAATGATACCAGAGATTTGGGATAGCGTTCACACAAACGTTGTGCCTTCTAACAACAATAAATTTACAACCGACCCGTTTATAGAGCAAGGGTTATAATCTGGGTTGAAAATATTTTAAATAAATGTATGTGTATTCTTTGAAATTCCAATAAAAACCATTGTTTTGTATAATATTTAAAAAAATATCTAGACAAGAGAATCTAACTCGGGAGCTTTGTGTCGAGAGTCAGACGATTACTAGATATCTCAGTTGTTAGAGAGTTTGTGTTATATGCCATAGGTCCCGGGTTCGTCTCCTGTGTCCGAGTGTCATTTTTCAATATAAAGAATATGATATTTAGATGTGGATTTTATCGTAACTAAAAAATATAACAGCTTTGCTATTTAATCCATAAAATATTTTTTGCACAAAATGATATAGTATATACGTTAAATTTAGGTTTATACACATATCAATCTCAACAGTGATTGAATATTTGTCTCAAGCGTCGTAGAATTTGAACAGCCACTTTGTAAATTAAAATAAAATGTATTTTTAAAATTCCGTGATTTTTATGACAGATATTTCAAGAACCGGAGAGAGTGACTCCACAAATCTTGTGGCCAACAAAGCGGGTGAAATATGTATTTTATTTAAAAACATAGTTTGTATATTATCTATCATGTCCAACACTCTTTTTGGATATTCCTCTTGAACCAAAAAGTTGGAGCAATTTTTGAAATTTTTTAAATGTTCAAAGATTATTCATCAGTTAACCACCTTAGGATCAAAATCACGATACAGGGCCAAATATATGACCCTATAACATATATATGACCCTATATACAAATATATGACCCTATATATATGACCCTATATATATATATGACCCTATATATATATATGACCCTATATATATAGGGTCATATATATATCTTATATATAAAATTCTCGTGTCACAATGTTCGTTCCCGTACTCCTCCGAAACGGCTTGACCGATTCTCATGAAA
>CABFVX010007088.1:11065-30763 GCA_902151425.1 Timema shepardi
CCCTCTGACCAAATCATGTCGTCTGTAAGGCCCTCTGACCAAATAATGTCGTCTGTAGGGCCCTCTGACCAAATCGTGTGGTCTGTAGGGCCCTCTGACCAAATAATGTCGTCTGTAGGGCCCTTTGACCAAATAATGTCGTCTGTAGGGCCCTCTAACCAAATCATGTGATCTGTAGGGCCCTCTGACCAAATCATATCGTCTGTAAGGCCCTCTGACCAAATCATGTCGTCTGTAGGGCCCTCTGACCAAATCATGTCGTCTGTAAGGCCCTCTGACCAAATCGTGTCGTCTGTAAGGCCCTCTGACCAAATCGTGTCGTCTGTAAGGCGCTCTGACCAAATCATGTTATCTGTAGGACCCTCTGACCAAATCGTGTCGTCTGTAAGGCCCTCTGACCAAATCATGTCGTCTGTAGGGCCCTCTGACCAAATCATGTAATCTGTAGGGCCCTCTGACCAAATCATGTCGTCTGTAAGGCCCTCTGACCAAATCGTGTCGTCTGTAAGGCACTCTGACCAAATCGTGTCGTCTGTAAGGCCCTCTGACCAAATCGTGTCGTCTGTAAGGCCCTTAAGATAAAAGTCGCGCCTCTCAATGATCACACGATATAGATCGTATCGCCTGAGTTCGCATCCCGTCAGTACACAAGATTAATGTTTACTGGAATAAGCTTGAAACTATGTTTTATGACCTTATATACATAAACTTGCAAACATAATTTAACAGTTGACGTTGAAAAGTCCAAGAATCCACATATTTATGTCAATAATTAAGAGCTATAATTCTATCGCGCGTCTGGGTTGAATCACTAGTAGCTAGTACTAATGTACCGTTGCCCGTACTAATGTACTGATCGTACATCCTCTTCGTGGAAACTCTTTCCGTGTCCCGATGAGATGAGAGTCACCCTTCTCGGGAAAAATACCCCAAGGTAACAGCCGGAAATCGAACCCGGGATCACTAGTCTCATAGCCAGGTGCACTGACCACTACACCGCGGGGCCGGTCACTAGGAGTTAAATGTCCCAAGACAAGTTATTATTATTAGAACCGCGTCTTACTACCCGTTCGGGTTATACGCACTTACGCTAATGTGTAATGGTAGGGTGACTGTGAGATGAAAATGGAGGACCTACAGTTCAACGTGGGATCCGAACCACGGTGGAGGCCTGGCATTCCACACATTCACAATTTGTGATCATCCTTGTGAATAGAATTATGTAAATTAATAGGGAGGGTTACAACACATTGTATAGTAATTTGTATTATACTCCTCACCTATTTGTTCTCCTACTGCCGGACAGCTCCATCCAGTAACGATATAAACACACACACACATATATATAATATTTTCTGAACGTTTATTAATTTCTGCTCGACTATTTTAACGGTTTAAAAAAATAAAATTGCGACGTGTTTAAAAGTTTTGAGTCATATAAAATATCTTGCTAGGGGAAAGGTCCAACGTTATCTCGGTCCGACCATATGTTATGTTGGGGTAGGTCTTGTTTACTGGCTGAAACAGCGATTATACGAGCAGAGGCTGATAAGCTGACGGCATGTGAGGGGTGAGGGGTATTGGAGGGGGGGGGGGACGGCCTCTTTATGACGGTATTTTAACACTCACTTTCTAAAACAGCCAACTAGAATATCCGCGCATGTAATACAAACAAACGAATCACTATGAATTCACATGTTTACCGGATAAAAAAAAGAAGCAGAATCGTAATCACGTGACACGCTATGAACTAATCGCAGGATTTCAGCGCGAGCAAGGTGACCTGGTGGTCTAGAGGTAAGGTGTCGGACTTCTGTGCTGGGGTCCCGGGTTCAATCCTCGGTCCCGGCACAGATTTATCTGATTACCAAACCCTTCCTTCACCTCTGACAAGACATCTTGTGAATGTGGGGAATGCCAGGCCTCCACCGTGGTTCGGATCCCACGTTAAACTGTAGGTCCTCCATTTCATCTCACAATCACCCTACCATTACACATTAGCGTAAGTGCGTATAACCCGAACTTGTAGTAAGACGCGGTGCTAATAATAATAATAATAATAATAATTCAACGCGAGTCATGTCGCCTTTTTTTTCTGCTATGACTTGAAAAACTGTTTTACATCTCGTTCGGTTCTGAGTCACACTCATGTACCTGAGAAACCCGAGTCGATTGTTTCCGAAACTAATCGATTCGATTAAGTTGCGCGTGCGTCTACGGAATGAGATACGAGCAGACATCCACGTCGACTGTCGTGAGGACATTTTTAATAACGGAAAGATCTTTATCCACTATAAAATAAAATATGTTGATAATCTTTTTATTACTATCTTTTTTTTAGCACCGCGCCTTACTACCCATTTGGATTGTAAACTAATTACGCTAATATGTTAGTGATTAGGAAGGTTGAATTTAGAGGAAGTGTACCCGCAGTTGGGTTGAGGAAAGGTGGGAAATTATCTAGGGATAAAAACCAGCCTCTGTACACCTGACCGGTGTTCGAACCTTGATCTCCCCGTCATCGACAGTTTGGTCTATTGCTAGAGTGACCTTTTAAACCAGCTACAACTAACGGCACACTGTTCACGGCACTAACTCCCACAGCACACCAATGGTCCACGGGACATGGGTTCAAAAGCGCTGCCTTATACAATTGGGCTGGTAAAATAGGAACGTTTTTAAAATTTTAGTCTTAAAAAATTATATTTTTTTAAATTTTCTCTGTAGTTCTTGATTCGTATGGTTCATTCATTACCTAAACAGAGCTAAGACTCGAACTACGGCCTCAAAACCGAGCAATCCAGCCATAGCCGGTGAGTCACGGGACACTTAGATCTTAAAACACTTAAAATAGCTTCCCTTGGTTCGATTACCGGCATGGCCGAAAAATATGATCTTTTGTGAAATGTAGGTTTCTCATTTTCACAGTGAAGAATTAACGGTCCGGGGGACTGGATGTTGTGTCTGTCCTAGGTTAGTTTATGAGGCGCGTGTCAATATAATCAGTCGGTTCATAGAATGTACGTTAAATTCCTTAGATAAATAATAAAAAAAAGCTTTATTTTTTTACAAATAAATTCAGTCAAAATAAAACACTTCTGTATTTATTTACCCCTAATTTTATATCATTTCCCTCGAGCCCGGGTTTCTATTTCACGTTATATCTCGATGGGTTGGAAACAGACGACGATAAAGCAAGAAAAGAAAGACCGATAAAGAGAGAGAGAAATAAAAGGGGAGAAGCGAAGGGTGGAAAAAAAAAAAGATCGTCCAGATTGTTAAAGGGTCGATCTCCCCTCTTGCTTTTCACCCCCTCTCATCATACACCGTCTCCATGACAACCAAACAACCTCCCCCCTCACCCCGTTTCATGGCTAGCGGGAGGATGCTGACACCCACTACAAAGCGCTCACCCACCTGCGGGGATCCGGGTTCGAGGATTCCCCCCTCCCCCTTTCCCTTAACCCCTCAGCCCCTAATAACATCACGCTAATTTACGACAAGCCGGGAATGTCTGTCTATAAACTGCAGTTTCTGTCCGCCCTAGGACTGTATGGTCAAGTGCAAAAAGATTAAGGTGAGAATGTAGGCGAGGCGAGGAAATGGCCTTTTTTATTAGAAAACATTTTTATGGTCAAAATAAATTAAATATTTCTCCAGCAGAAACACAGGGTTTAATTTTCTACACACGGTGATATCAACAGTTGTTGAATATCTGTCAAGGGTGTCCTGGAATTTAATGACACCCGCCTCGGTGGCGTAGTTGGCTAACGCGCTTGTCGTGTTGAGCTCGACTGCTGAGGACGGGGAGATCGAGGTTCGAATCTCGCTCGGGTGAACTGGGGGTGGTTTTTCCTAAACGGTTTTCCACTCTCCCTCCACGCAAATGCGGGTTCACTTCCTCTAATTCAACCTTCCCAAGTCCTAATCTATTAGAGTAATTTTAGTACCTAAAGCGTATAACCCGAACGGGTAGTAAGACGCGGTGCTATTATTATTATTAATTTAATGACAAATTTTTCTCTTCATTTAGAAAGTTTCTCATCTAATGCCGCCATGACAGATATTCAACAACTGTTGATAACAACATGTGAATAAAATTAAACTCTTGTGTTTCTAATGGAGAAATATTTAATTTATTTTGACCATAAAAATGTTTTTTAAATAACTGCAAAAACATGTCCCTTACTTATTCACCTTAATTTATATATTCCCTTTACGCCTTGCATTGATATGACACGCAACCCACATTACAATAAGGGTAAAAAAAGGGGGGGGGGGAGAGCAAGCCGCACAACATTTTTATTTTCCGAATATATAGTGGGATTCTGGTAGAAATAAACTTTTATAGAATACAAACTTGTTTGGCTGTCACCATGTATTATTATTGTATTTTATAGTTACGGTGTTTGATATTATTTATCGAACGTGACGGATGCAGATCACATGACTTGACGTATGATCACGTGAAAATGGATCTAGTAATTTTTATAGCTGTTAGATAAGGTTCTTACTATTAAAACTCCACCTGTCGCCACACCTGGGGTCGAATTAGGACCTCTTCTTAACTGAAAATTGACTCTTTAATCGGTCGACCGTGGGATAGTTAATGTACAGTAGCCTCATGGCTTCTTTGGTGCTGACTGACAGCTGACGGCTTTGAAAAGTTACCAGACCAAATTATGTATCCCTACGCCGAACCATATGATCTGCAAAAAACATGTGTTTAGCAGCTGTCACTTCTGACAGTCAAAATTCAGGTATATACCTAAATGTTGACTGTCAGAAGTCAGCTGTGAGTTGTCAGTCAGCACCAAAGAAGCCACGGGGCTATTGTATTGAGGTCAAGAACGTTTAAGAGTTCCTTTTGATATTTTTTTTACGAAAAGGCGTTATTAATTACATAAGATAGAAAAAAAAAGTCAGCCGTCCATATACTAAGACTATTTAATTAATGATTTAGAAAATATATTTTTTTCGACTAAACTATTTCGCAGGGTATTTTGCAAACCGCAAAAGTCTACAGCAACCACATCTTAAAAATCTTGCTATGCGTATAACCTGAACGGGTAGTAAGACACGGTGAAAAAAAATGCTTTTTTCCGTAGAAAACTCAATCTTGCAAATAAATATATTTATTTATTGTACGTAGATGTTTCAGTGAATTCACATTAATAAAATTTTAATTAAATTATAGCACCACGTCTTACTACCCGTTCGAGGTATACGCTTAAGTAATAATTACGCTAATGGGCTAGGAATAAGTAAGGTTGAATTCGGATGAAGTGAACCCACATTTGTGTGGAGTGCGAGTGGAAAACCATTTAGGAAAAAACCAACCCCAGTTCACCCGACCGAGATTCTAACCTCGATCTCCCTATACACAGTAATCTAGCTCAACACGAAACCAGCGCGTTAGCTAACTACACCACCGAGGCTGATTTAACATTAATAAAATTCCACAGCTTGCATATAGTTTTATTTAAACCTTTTTACATAATAACTACGTTTAACTAAAGCTAGAAGCTTGCCAATTTATAAATAACTTAAACACTTAAAATTATTTTAAATTTAAACATTACAATTAGATAAAAAATAATATTTTATGTGTTTATAATAAAAAATTAATCAAACAGTCTTTAAAGTTTATGAAAATTAAATTAAAATACAATTTGGATGGATTAATACATTTAGAGAATAATAATTTCTATGCAAAGATGTCGTGTGTATCTTCTGTTTGATATACTTTAACTAATTATTTACCCAACCAATCAAAATATTTGAGTAGCAACCTTTTTTGTGTGTGTGTCTTAGGGAATTAATTACACCGCACCCCCGTTTCGGTGGCCGTATGGTCTAAGGCGCTACTTTACAAGTAAGCTTGACTGCCGGTAACGGTAAAAAATCGACTTTTGAATATAGGTCGGGTGCACTAAGGATGGTGTTTACAAAATGGTTTTCCACTCTCCTTCCAAGAAAATTCCGGTACACTTCCTCTAAATGTAACCTTCCCAAAACCCTTAAACCACTGACGTAACTAGTACATAAGCGTATTATCCGAACGGATATACGACGCGGTGCTTAAAAAATTTATATAACATTGCAACTATACAAAGTAGGTTTTTTTTTTGTAAGAAAATTATTTCTCAAATAGAACCGTAAACATTCTCAACCCATATATGGTGTTGCACTGTATAATATATTGTCGATCCTCGCCTGTTTCCGTTACTACTGTACAGTCACAATTTACACCACTCATATCGATTTAATTAAACACAATTTAAATTGACAAAACAAACAAACAAACTAAACAATTGAATTTAAGCACCTCATTGAGTAAACAATTGTAAAAATATATAACACAACCCGGTTATTAGAGCACAAGTTTTGTAAACGTTAGATATTTAAATATTTCTTTTATTTCCATCCACGGACATTTATTCTGTATAGAGCTATATATATTTAATTTTCCTTTCATTTAATTCATTTGCGGTATTTAAGAGCGTGCATCACATGACAATCAACTCTGTGATACAGTCGGCTCGAAATAGCAAATTTACGCCAACATTATTGCACGTGGATCATTTCTGATTAAACATTAATGGAGATAAAGAGTTAATAGAAGTTCCTAACACGGAACATTGTTGAAATATTATTATTATTATTATTAGTAGTAGTAGTAGTAGTAGTAGTAGTAGTAGTAGTACCACGTCTTACTACCCGTTCGGGTTATACGCACTTACACTAATGTGTAATGGTAGGGTGATTGTGAGATGAAATGGTAGTAGTAGTAGTAGTAGTAGTAGTAGTAGTAGTAGTAGTAGTAGTAGTAGTAGTAGTAGTAGTAGTAGTAGTAGTAGTAGTAGTAGTAGTAGTAGTAGTAGTAGTAGTAGTAGTAGTAGTAGTAGTAGTAGTAGTAGTAGTAGTAGTAGTAGTAGTAGTAGTAGTAGTAGTAGTAGTAGTAGTAGTAGTAGTAGTAGTAGTAGTACCACGTCTTACTACCCGTTCGGGTTATACGCACTTACACTAATGTGTAATGGTAGGGTGATTGTGAGATGAAATGGAGGACCTACAGTTTAACGTGGGATCCGAACCACGGGGGAGGCCTGGCATTCCCCACATTCACAAGATGTCTTGTCAGAGGTAAAGGAAGGGTTTGGCAATCAGATAAATCTGTGCCGGGACCGAGGGTTGAACCCCGGCCGCCAGCACAGAAGTCTGACACCTTACCCCTAGACCGCCAGGTCAACTATTGTTGAAATATTAAATTATATTTGGATAACAACTGCATTGAAAAGTCCGTTTTTTGACAATTTTAGAATGTCTTCACAGACAATCATTGTGGACAAATCTTAATTCTGTGATAACAGGGACATACTGTAGTTATTAATAAGAAACGTTGTCTCTTTGTCCCCCATCGTCACCGCGGAAAATGTCGAGTAATCGTTCAAATACAAATGCACTGCACACATTTCTGGCAAATTGTAGGTGTAATATTTTCCCTTTTGCTCCCAAACTTTGCGCGAGCCGGGAGCCGAGTTGGGCCTGCTATGATGAACGCTCATAAGTCATAACATTAAATATTAGGGATGGGGTGTAATGAGGTGGACTGGATAGAACAAACTTAAGATAGGGATAGGTAGACGAACATTTAGTAAGTGCGGCAATGAACTGGTGAGTTCGTTAATGCCGTACAGAAAGTGGGATATTCTGTCGTGGTAACTATCTCACTAACTGTTTCGTGATGGTAGCTATAATTAATTCATCACAGGTTTATCTAATGAATTAAGTAGGGGAAACACGGCCCGTCGTGTGTGTAGGGGAATCAGTCGGACAGACAGAGTATAGTAGTAATCCGCGGGCCACTAGAGCCCGGTGAGGGAAAGTGGGCCAAGGTGCCATCAGTATCAATCCGCCACTTGTTAACTTACATCACGAGCACCCAGGGGTGACCAAGCTCCACGCAGAGTAGTGGAGGAATCCATTCTCATAAGAAGGGCCCTTTAGAACATTCAAACTATATTTTTAGACTAAAATTGATGACATTTTACCAAACTTTTTTTTTTTAGCACCACGTCTTACTACCCGTTCATATTGTACGCATATGAACTAAATTACACCCAAACTAATGAGTTAGGGTTGAATAAGGTTGAATTTAAAGGAATTGTACCTGCACTTGCTTGGAGGGAGAGTGTAAAACTATTTTTTGGAAAAATACCACCCTCATTTTAACCGACTAGGATTCGAACCTCGATCACCATGTCATCCGCAGTCTAGTCTATTGCGAGAGTAGCGTGATGGACTACGCGACCAAAGAATCGCGTGTTAGACAATAGCAGGGAGTCTATTTTTGAAGCATTTTAGCTCGTAAAATGATCCTCCACCCGCGACCTGTTTAGATTACAGTCAGTAATAGCCGCTTCAGTGTCCGCGGGGTCTAACGCGCTACTCTCGTGTTGGACTAGACTGACGAAGACGGGGAGATCGGGGTTCGATCCCTGTCAGTTGCACTGAGGGTGGTTTTCTCCCCTAAATGGTTTTCCAGTCTCCCTCGACGTAAATGCTGGTGCATTCCCTCTAAATCAAGCCCTCTCAATCCCTAACCTGAGCGGGTAGTAGGACGCGGTAATCAAAATAAGTCGGTATTTTAATAAACAAATGCTCTCACTTTCTGCTTAAGAAATTGTTGATAAACAACAAACTGGATGGTTTTAAATTTAATGGCATCGTCCATCTTTACAAATGATGCATTCTGGGTACCTTCATACTCACTCACGCTTAACTTTGTACTAACATTTGATAAAAATAATAATTTATATTTATTTAGCACTGCGTTTCACTACCCGTTCGGATTATGCGCTTAAGTAGTAATTACGTTAATGGATTAGGAATTGGGAGGGTTGAATTTAGAGGAAGCGAACCCACATTTGCGTTGAGGGAGGGGTTTAAAACCATTTAGGAAACAACCCCCACCCTTCCCCCCGTTCCACCCAACCGAGATTCGAACTCTCAATCTCCCGGTCCTCGGCAGTCAGGCTCAACATGAAACTAGCGCGATAGCCAACTACACCACCGAGGCGGGCAACAACGTATAATAAGGTGACCTGGTGGTCTAGGGGTAAGGTGTCAGACTTCTGTGCTGGCGGCCGGGGTTCAATCCTCGGTCCCGGCACAGATTTATCTGATTACCAAACCCTTCCTTCACCTCTGACAAGACATCTTGTGAATGTGGGGAATGCCAGGCCTCCACCGTGGTTCGGATTCCACGTTAAACTGTAGGTCCTCCATTTCATCTCACAATCACCCTACCACTACACATTAGCTTAAGTGCGTATAACCCGAACGGGTAGTAAGACGCGGTGCTAATAATAATAATAATAATAATAATATGCCTTTTCCCTTCTCTTATTTACTATGATTACATAATTTGTTGTTTAATTTGTGGTACGAATAGTGTTGTATATTTCCATTTTTCCCTAACCCCCTCAAAACATATTATATATAAAAAAAAAGGTTTCAAGTTTTGGGATGGTGTTAACTTGAAAGGGGAGGGGGGATGGTTTAAACTGGTTCCTTTCAATTAAACTGTCGCCCTCTGCACGCTTTCACACCTCGGTGACGTCATAATGGCTGGCTAGGGGCGGTCGCGCATGCGCAGTCTAGTTCCAGACTCCCAGCTGATCTATTAGCAATAAGAACTCTGTAGGAAGGGCAGTATCGGACGGTTACAAAAGTCACCAAGGCTACTTACTTTCATATATATCCATACGTCAAGTCATGTGATCTGTAAAACCTCGTCAACATTTCACGAATACTTATAGAACATACATTTTCATTACAAATGACTGTTCTTAGACTTCAAATCCAAGGAGAAATTATGGGAAATATTTTAATTTAAGATCCAAAGAGAAAGAAAGGACTGCTGTAACGATAATAACAATGAGGAAGCGAGCGAGGTATACTGTTCACAGAACTACTAGTTGTTCATAATGTTCTTATATTAATATTATATTAGTTATAGTTAATTGATTAGTTACCTAATGGATTTTACACTTCTTGTGCTGTTCGTAGCGAAGACCGCATCAGACTATTCGTACGGCGACAACCTTATTTAAAATGGCGGAAAACTTAGGTCAGTGCTCTAGCAGACGAAAAAATAATACTAAAACGATTGCCAGTCAAACACCGCAACTGACACCACGAGAAAAGCGCACGGCTGGAAGACTTAGTATCCATGGTGACCTCGTGGTCTAGGGGTAAGGTGTCGGACTTCCGTGCTGGGGGTCCGGGGTTCAATCCTCGGTCCCGGCACAGATTTATCTGGTTACTAAACCCTTCCTTCACCTCTGACAAGACATCTTGTGAATGTGGGGAATGTCAGGCCTCCACCGTGGTTCGGATTCCATCTTAAATTGTAGGTCCTCCATTTCATCTCGCAATCACCTTACAATTACACATTAGCGTAGGTGCGTATAATCCGAACGGGTAGTAAGACGCTGTGATGATAATAATAATATTCGAATATAGCCTATATAACACCTCGGTGGTAAGTATCTCAGTTGCTCGATCGATTGCTTATTATTTGAAATTCAAAACTATTAGAATTAGCTAATAAACTGAACATTTTTTGAGTGGCTGCAATATTGAAATTTATAACCAGATCGAGAAACTATATAGATACGTCTTCCGAGGAATTTGCCTGTCGAATTTCGTTAAAAATTGATCCACGCAACATAGTCAGGGATTAAACGAGACAGTCGAAATGACAAACGGTTAATTATTAAGGATTTGAACATTCATAATCAAGGTAAGAGTAAAATCGTAACCTCTTTAACAATTAAACACTTGGTGCTCGAGTCTGAGGGCCAGTTTCCTATGCGAGAACGGCTCATTTCCATTCTGGTTTAGGTAGGTGTCGTCATGAACTTAGTGTAGCGCCGCACTTAAGGCGTACTACATTTGACTATGAAACTGGCCCTTAGTACCAAATACTTGACGTCACAGAATTGCCGCCCATTCAAGAACTCGGGATACGCTCAAATAGTGCCCAGTTATCGGGTGAATGGGCCTTATGGTGACGTCATTTCGAATATGAAACATTTTGAAGGACGTTGCTTACCTGTGAGGTCATGGCGGGTCAGGATAGGTTTTCTCGTGTTAGTGAATTTACGTTGTATGCAACTCATTTTAAGGTTATAACGTTTTAACAAAAAATTATATATTCTTAAATAATTTAAAAATAGTCTGACAGTGTCAGACGGTTTTTTTATTTTTTACTTGAAATATTTTTTTTTATATAAATCATATACAACTCAGGCTATTTTGGCTTAGTCGCGAAAATGCCGTGTAAAAATCTCCCTGCCAGGATGTAGTTTAAAAAAAAAAGCGTGGTAGCATTTGTCTTTCTATGATAGGAAACAAGGAAAATGTAATTTTTAAAAACAAGTCAATGTTTTCAAGGCGCAAACACTATAAGGACTGTGTAAACTCGTCAGAGGAAGAGGGAAGGTGTTATCAGTTAAGACTGCTTAGGTGCGAGAAACTATGATGCAACCCGCTTCGAGATCTCTGCATAGGCAAATCTGCATGGCTAAATCATCCATCGTACCCAAAGAAAACTAAACAAATTCATCCGTACTATATAATCCTATTTTTACGAATCGAGACAGGCCTATTTCCCCCCTCAGATGTTTTCAGTTAAATCTTACTAAGAGACAGGTAAATATTGGTATAAATGTCCTCGTGGGATGTTCCAGACTACAGTAGCCCCATGGCTTCTTTGGTGCTGACTGACAGCTCAGAGCTGACAACTGACGGCTTTGAAAAGTTACCAGACCAAATTATGTATCCCTACACCGAACCATATGACCTGTAAACACATGTGTTTAGCAGCTGTCAATTCTGACAGTCAAAATTTAGTTATATACCTAAATGTTGACTGTCATAAGTCAGCTGTGAGCTGTCAGTTAGCACCAAAGAAGCCATGGGGCTACTGTACCTTAAATATAAATAGTCACCATCATAATAAAATAGCACTCTCGGTAGATAAAACATCAATTTTTTATTTTTCATTTAGCAATTATTTATTTTATTTAGGGGAACGTACACTTTCTGAACCTATTAATAATAAATAAGCACATGACTTAAAAACTAACTTTTTCTAGAACAGCATCCAGTTTCAATGTCGTTTATTCATCAGTGTGAAAGGTTGGTGTTGCTGCTGGGAATCGAACCACTTTATATACCATGATAGTTTTTTAATCGGCTCGTTTTAGCAACGAGATCAATCCGGCCGCGCTTTATTTGAAGTAAGTTAAACTGAAACCAATAATAAACCCGAAATATGTTTTAATTTAATTTGTTGAAACCATTCTTTATTTCATTTAACATAACGCAACAATGCCACCATAATTTATTTTAAAGTTATTTAAACATAACGCCCAAAAGTTTTATTTCGAATGGTCATGCTTTTCAAACAGAATACAAAATGATACGATGGTAATTTATGATTTACATTCGGCTCAGTGCAACTCCGCGGAAACAAACAATCAAATTCCTCACGTGACTAAGTGCAGATCTGTTATGTCGGACTACGTATTAGAGCGACTTCACCCGAGCGGGGCCCGAAGTTTGCCCTCGTACCGATTCCGTTTCCCCCTCTGCGCTGCGCCTTTGTCATAGCGCGTTTCACTTGGTCTATTCATTCCGAGAGAAAAAGAGGTCGCGGCGAGTTCTGTTCGCGCGGGATCCTCTATTTTTCAATATAGTTATTTCGTCTACTGTTATAATTAATGATCTGTTAATTAAAACCATGTGCTAAATCTTCTGGTGTTAATTTACTTTTGAATTCGCTGAAGAACGTGATTTGTTTTTGGTGCGTTTTCGTATAAACGAGTGTGTTTTTATTTTTCCGTGAACAAGTTTGTTATAGGCTACATTGTGGTTCGGTCAGTCCAAAATCCTATTCGTCAAATAAAGGAACTTGAAATGTGATTTTCTAAATATTTAAACATTGCTGATTTATTATTTTTCCAAACGATTTTGACTTTGGTTATTGAAAAGTGAAATTTTTGTTTGAATATTTACGATTTTACATTTTTATTTAAACGTAGTACATGACAAATTATTTTGAACCATCAAGAAGAATGTTTTGAGATTTCAAATATTTTATTCTCTTTATTTTTTGTTATTAAAACAACAAAGCAGATTTATTTGATAGGGAAAGCTATTGATGAATCCTTCTATTAAAAACTATGCATTAACACGAAATATTGAAATTATGTGAGTACATTTGTGAAATAAAATCGCACTTTGAAATTATTATTATGGGAAAACTTCTGGTGACAGATTGATTTAAACATCCATTGTTAATAAGCAAACTTGTCACGAAATCGTCAACAATCTACTCAACTGAACGTTCAACGCGTTGTGTTGGGGTAAACAAATACCAAATACATAACATTGGTTTTTATTTTCTTTACAAAGTGCTTATGAGTGGTGTCTTCTTTCAGTATTTTCCATCTGTGTGTTTAGGGGCCCACAAGTCAATCTATTCTCGTAGACCTGCTCGAGTTAAACAAATATTTATAAATCGTTCTCTTTTTTTTTATTTGTTCGACTTTTTTTTTGTATCTGTCATTGTTACATTTTCTCTCTCTTTGTCAACGTATGGGAAAATACTCAATTCATTGTTGCCGTCTAACTACGCTTTAAAAGTCAAGTGCTTGAATCTTTATAGTCCGGTTTCGTCATCTTGTGACTAAAGTGTGTAGCCATTTTGAGTTACCAAGTGAACCACGAAACCACGTAGGTCCAGAGAGCTGTTAAAAGTGTTTTTAAGTGTTGTGATTTCGTAAATGCCAACAATAAAAGTAATATGAAAACGCTGTAGTTTGCCAACTTATTCATTTCGTGGATTTTGTGGACTAATTTTGTGTGTATTTCATCGCTTTAAAAGGATTACGTACCTGTTACGCCTGGATGGTTGGTGAGTGAACAATTTTAAATTCCTACTTAACTTTTAGGTTCATTCACAGGAAGTAATACTTGTTAAAAGTTTAATGGTTTTGATTTGATAATATCTCTATCGTGAAAAACTGTCGCTTTAAGGGATGTTTTGAAGAAAGCCTTAGCTTAAATTCAATTTGTCAAATACGATTAAATAAATTATATTGTTCAATACTAGAGAATTAATAATCCTCTCAAAACACCTGCCCCAAATACCAATTTGTTTTTTTTCACACTAAAGCCTATTTAAATTCATAAAGAGAAAAATGAAATTTGTTAATTTATAAACCAGAATAATTATTTAGGCTACACATCAGTTTTGTGAATGTCTACAAAATCTAATTTTTATAATTAGCCTAATTGTTAGATATTGCATTCTTAAGGGAGGATTGTTTACTAGTAGAATACGTTAGTTTTTAATTTGTGTTAAAAAATATTGTAGGCCTATCAAGTTCATCTTTTTAAATATTCCTTTTATTGTTACGAACTTATTAAAAACATTTTCCCACACGTTTCATTATTTTAATACATCTGTCAGCTGATGAAAATACACACTAGTGGACTATATTGTTTTCTGCGAACCGCAATCGGCCTACTTATTAAATAAACCAGAGCGACCTGAATAAATTAACCGCATTACTGGAACTTATAAGGCCCTTGCATCTGTTTTCAATTTATTAGATCTATTTGATTTTTCTCTTTGTATATCTTTGTATGTTAACGTAGGCTTAAAGCCAAGACAAATTAATATAGGCCTACTCCTATATTGAATTAAAATTAAAGGTGATGAGACCTACAAAGTATTTTGATTGTTTTTATCTTGAAAGATTGTCACGTTCGTCATTATATTAAATATAACCTCAATAGATAGGGTTACTTGAATTTCCTATTGTGACAAAATAAAATGGCTCAGATGTTATTTAACATCGTTAACGTGCTTTATACACTGATAATAAACCGACCAAACTGTCTGCAGCCAATAAGATACAATTATTAGGGTAACCTTATTATTTGATATATTTAATAGGTGCCCTTAATACTTTTTTGGGGCTATTAAAATATTAAAATAACTAATTAGGCCTATTTGCTCCTTTTTTTCTCATACAATGAATGAATAATTAATTTTCTACCATATTCATCTTTAATGCCTTACAAAACTTATTAGGTCATAATGTTTCGTTTTTCTTCATAATATTGTATAATGTTGTTTATTAAAGTAAGTAGGCCCACAACTTAATTTTTTTTAAGAACCAAGGTCATTGTTTAGAATATAGAGAGAGATTGGGTTAAATCCAATAGTTCTCGAAACCGAATATTAGATTTTCTTTATAATCTCGAATCTTTTTTAAAAAATATAAAATTTTGATTCAAAGTGAAAATATTCAAAACTTAATTAAAAACTGAATATATTTTTCAGTTAGTCTTGGTTTCACCGACAAATGATATTGTGTTTATCATGTCTATTACGTCATAGACAACAAAGAGATCATTTCATTTTGGTAAATTTATTACATTGATACAGCTTTGTTGTGATTTTCTTAATTGTATCGCAACTACACAAACGCATTTATTATTACCAATTGCTTAAAATTGTGATGCCAAGTCAAAGTTTTCATTAATTATTGCATTCAAGATATTTTTTGAAATTTTAACGAATCTAGAATACCATATATTGAATGAGTAGCGGTTTCGAACGTCCCATTTCTAGTTTAAATCTAAAGATATCGATTAGAAAACTCGACAGTTTGGCTATCGATCGGCAGTGTAAGGAGCAAGATCTGAAGCCGTCTTAGATCAAAGATGTGTTATTATACTTCATCACATTTCTTTCAAAGTTTCTATATTTCAAAATCGACTCGATTGGTTTAATTCCATGTGCAGTGACGGTGAAACTGATTGTGATTATCTATTTGCTGCTTAAAATAAAAAGAAAACCCGTGAAACCAAATATGGTTTCGACCATGGGTTAGTAGACGCGAAATTTCTTTATATTTTGCCAATCTCTTAACGCGGTCTTTGTACAGTAGCCCCGTGGCTTCTTTGGTGCTGACTGACAGCTCACAGCTGATTTCTGACAGTCAACATTTAGGTATATACTTAAATTTTGACTGTCAGAAATGACCAGCTGCTAAACACATGTTTTTGCAGATCATATGGTTCGGCGTAGGGATACATAATTTGGTCTGGTAACTTTTCAAAGCTTTCAGTCAGCACCAAAGAAGTCATAGGGCTACTGTAGCTTACACAATTTGTATCATACAATAAAGTATTCTGTTCATAATATATGTAATTTAGGTATATGTTTAAATGTCTCCTTACATCCGTGTTATTTTTTTCAGACGCCATTTTCCTTACGGGTTTTTGTAGCGCTAAACTAACATTTTTGGGTCTATTATTTACACCCAGTGCATGTATTATACATGTATTGTATCTTCTGGTTGCTCTTTATGGAAACCATTAGATCCAGTTTAAAGTAGGTCACGGCCTTACTGTTTTAAAATGGTATATTACTCTTTAATTATCAACCATTTTAAAAATATACAAATATATCAAAAACTCTTGAAACCTCTTCTTAGTTAGTTTAGAATTTCTTGGAAATTAAATCAATTTTTTAGTCTTAAAATGAAAAATATTATGTCATTAACTTCACCCACAATACTTAGCATGTAACTTTGTTATATTTAGGAAAATAAAATATACAAACAACACATTCTTATACATCTTAGTAAGTTGTTTACATGTAACTTTGGTTTTTTAGTGTAAAATTAAATAATTGTTTGCAACAAAATACAAATTCTTAGATCGAATCTTGATTAATTTTGATAGGTAAATGTTTTGTAGGCCTATGCCTATATTAAAAAAAGTATGCTGCCTTGTTTTGACGTTTTAAGCTCTTATAATTTTTTAATCTTTAAAATATGTAGGGCTTTATATAAAATTGCAAAAAATCTTCACAACACACACATTGTTAACTTGATGGAACATTTCACAATGTTTCACACGTGACATATTATTAACACTATGAATAGTTTTGTAATTTAATCAAACATAAACTTAATATAAAGCTGTATTTAGCTAGTCTATTTTGTCGCAATATCCCGCATTGGGCCTAATAGATTAAGGTGGCCTTCTAATTACTTACTATACATTCCTGATTGCGAACATGAGATTTTTGATATATGGGGAGGAGTCCAGATGGCGGACACGCCATATATATATATCTATGCCACCCCACCCCTAATTTGATAATCGGGGTGGCCCACTGGGGCCTAGCAATCGTACTTTCTTTAAGCCTCGTCAGTTTTAATTTAACTAAATTACATACACGAGTGTTTCTAGGTTAGGTTATATCAGGCTAGGTTAGGTTAGGTTAAGCTTGGTCAGGAGGAAAGCCCCGGTGGCCGATGGGTTCTGCCAGTAACCCCTGTCACCGCCTTCACGTAGTAATTCCCGCGAGTTGCTTTTTTACTTTTTCCGCAATAATATATTTAGCACCGCGTCTTACTACCCGTTCGGGTTATACGCTTTAAATACTAATTACGCTAATAGATTGGGAATTGGGAAGGTTGAAGGTTGACTAGCGCGTTAGCCAACTACGCCACCGAGGCGGGTAATATATTTATTTTAATTTCTTTCCCTAGTAAAACTTACTGTCACAATCCTAAAGGGTAATGAGAAGGTGAAAGAACAAGTCTTTAGGCTTATTCAGCGTTTAGGATAATTTTTTAGAAAGTTATTTTATTTGTTTTGTGTAGTCCCGTTAAATAAGCTTGTCAACTTGAATATACAAGTGGAGACAGTTGGAGACTGTTCACGATAGATTTTTACCTGGATGGCTGTTCGTTAAATCATATTTTTAGGTTTTGGGTCGCCAACACCTGTAAAAGGTCACTGTTTTGTTATAAATGTAAAGTTTTTTTAAAATTACCTGTTGTACTTTACATTTAAAATAACGTAAAATTAAGTTTTCTCATACTGTTTCATTACTTTTAATAATTTCTTTTTCCCCAATTCGAAACAATATTTTAAACATAAATTAAAAGTACTAATTATTCGTTTTGGAATGTTATCTATGATGTGTAATATAGTGCATACATTAATACTTTTTAATACAGGCATCGTATTTACTTGTAAAAGAGAAAATACTTGTCATTTTTTATATACATAATAAACTAATTTAGGATTATTTTATCGTATTTCGAAATATTTAACTGAATAAAATATTTTTACCCACTGTGTGGGTACCATCTGTTTTCATTATAGTTATCCAAAGTGATAGAGGTCAGCTGTTGGCGTAGGGATATATTGGGGACTATTTATAGTAAGTTTTTGAGCTGTCATCCAAGTAAACTAAGGTCGTGAATGTATTAGCCAATATGTTATTACCACTGCAATATCACTAAGCGTTAATAGGCCTATATAAAACAAGCATTACCAGAAGCTAATGTTTTAACAGGTTTTTATAAGCCATTCTCTCACTTATACTCTCTTTGTTAAGTAGGCTAGCCGTTACCTTTTTTATTGGCTCAAATGTTATGCCTCATTTATTTCCAATGTGTTATCATAGGGCTAATAATAGTTTAAATATCAAGCAAACACTTTCTAATATATTGGTAATAATTTTTCAACTTATTTTTTTTACGGTTGCAAAGTGACCGAATGGTCTAAGGCGTCACTCTCGTGGAAGACTAGACTGCCTATGGCAGGGAGATCGGTGTTCGAATCTGGGTCGGGTGTATTTTTTTTTATAAATGGTTTTATTCTCTTTCTCTATGAAAATGCTGGTACACTTCCTCGAAATTAAACCTTCCTAATCCCTTCCTAATTGGTGAAAATTTGGGGCATAACCTTACCAGTAATTAGACGCGGTGCTAAAAGATAAAAATAATAATAACCTAATAGAAAAAATTATTTGCAGATTTAATTTTGTTATAAATAAATAAAAAAACTAAATTCTTTTTCAAATTCATTTCAGTGAATCCAGGTCGGATGGACTAAGGCTTTTTTTATAGTTAAGTTTGTTTTACAATCGCCTTTTACGCAAATTCAAGTACATTTTCTCTAAAATTATAACGCCCTTATCCATATTCCATCAGCGTTTTTAATTTATTTTTTATTATAATTTTAGCACCGCGTCTTACTAGATCCGTTCAGGTTGTACGCTAATGGTTTAGGGATTAGGAAGATTGAATGTAGAAGAAGTGAACCCGAATTTGCGTGGAGGGAGAGTGAAAAACCATTTAAGGAACCCCACTCCCCCCACAGTTCACCCGACCGAGATTCGAACCTCAATCTCCCCGTCCTGGACAATCTAGCTCAACATGAAACTAGCGCGTTAGCTAACGACGCCACCGAGGCGTGTCCACATGATGTTAAGTAACATATATCCTAGCTCATTAAAAACTTTTACAATCTTCTTATGTCAACACGGAGGGTTTTATTGATTTGTAATAGACGTAAAAAGAGATAAAACACTTTATCCCGGTACTTTGCAAATTAATATTTTAATGAAAATAGGCTTACATTACTAATGAGTCCAAGGCTCGAATCAAATCGCTCAGGTTTTTTTTTTACGTTAGCCAATGTTTAAATTAGATTTTCCTTAAAGTTCGCAAAATCACTAACCTATTTTCGCGCACTTTCAATACATATTATGTCGCGTAACCCCCCCCCCCCCCCCCCCCCCCCCCC
>CABFVX010007089.1:0-12686 GCA_902151425.1 Timema shepardi
CAGATAAATCTGTGCCGGGACCGAGGATTGAACCCCGGCCGCCAGCACAGAAGACTGACACCTTACCCCTAGACCGCCAGGTCACCGACGGAAGTGTTGATCACAAGGTAGCAGTGGCGAACCTAGAAATCTGAAAGATTGTGGGGAGGAGAGAAAGAGATCATTTATATTTGGAAACTACTAGTTCTGTTTTTCCGAATGGGAATTTTAAGGGCAATTTTATTGTGGGTAAAATAACACATCTATTGAATATCAAGTCTTCAACCTGGTCGTAAACTGTAGTCTATGTATCCGTCCACGGCCGTCTTTCGTAACTGGCTGAAATAGTGAAGTTTGGCAACACCACGCCAGGGGTCTAGTCTACTATATTATTATTATTATTAAACACCACGTCTTACTTCCCGTTCGGGTTATACGCTTTAAGTACTAATTACGCTAATAGATTAGGAATAGGGAAGGGTGAATTAGAGGAAGTGAACCCTTATTTGCGTGGAGGGAGAGTGGAAAACCATTTAGGAAAAACCACCCCCAGTTCACCCGACCGAGATTCGAACCTCGATCTCCCCGTCCGCAGCGGTCGAGCTCAACACGACTAGCGCGTTAGCCAACTACGCCACCGAGGCGGGTCTAGTCTACTAGTCTACTATAAATCCATGCGCTATTAATTCAGTTTATTTTGTTGTAACAAACTTTTCTTATGTGATTCATTTGATAAGTTTGGGTGAAGTTATCACGTAACGCATTAATTTACTATTTAGGCTATATACATATTAACATTACATAACATAAAATAATGTTATTACAGCTAAACAAAATGGCAAGAAAATATTGCGTTCCCAGATGTATTAGCAATTATTAGTATTCCAACAGGTCCTCAGGATGTGTAAATATTTTTAATTTCCCCCCTTGGTGAAGAATTAAAACCAAAATCAAATAAAATACTCTCATATACCATGTTTCCGGGTTTAAAAAAAAAGTGCAGAGAGAAACATGTATTCGAAGCTATGTGCCTAGTTTTTCGGTTTGTTATTTTTTCCAAGCAAAGGGAAGACTATTTAAAGCAGACATGCCTGACCCACGGCCCGCAGAGTTCGTTATGTGCGGCCCACCAGCTAAAATTAAAATAATTCAAATTGCAGAAATAAACAACAAAAAAGGCTCTTGGATCTTACGTAAATACTTGCTAGTTTCCATGAAGTTTACATAATTGTAAGTATGTTACTTGAGATGTGATTTATGTATGTATATATTTGCTAAAAATAAATTATTCGTTTAGGTTTTTTTTTATCATATTTGTGCATTAAGTCCTATAAGTTTCATGTATGGACCCCGGCCACAGACAAGCTACAGTAGCCCCATGGCTTCTTTGGTGCCGACTGACAGCTTTGAAAAGTTACCAGACCAAATAAAGTATCCCTACGCTGAACCAGAGTATCTGCAAAATCATGTGTTTAGCAGCTGTCACTTCTGACGGTCAAAATGTAGGTATATACCTAAATTATGACTGTCAGAAGTCAGCTGTGAGTTGTCAGTCAGCTCCAAAGAAGCTATGGGGCTACTGTATACACCATACACCCAGCCGTAAGGAAGTTTCACTGCGCTTCTTGAGGCAGGTTGGCTCTTTAGGCACCGGGGAGTGCTAGTTCCAGTCTTCAGTGAAAGCCATACAGTAGAGTCTCGGAAACTCGACCTAATGTGGACTGAGATGGTGTCGAGTTTTAAGAATGAACTCGCATAAGATGCATGTTTACTATGTTATGTTTACTAAACAAGGATGAATCACGGTACAGTAACTAATATACGTACAGGACAATATATTACGTGTTAATATAATGGTATACATTCATACATGTATTATTATTATTATATTATTAGCACCGCGTCTTACTACCCGTTCGGGTTATACGCACTTACGCTAATGTGTAATGGTAGGGTGATATGTGAGATGAAATGAAGGACCTACAGTTTAACGTGGAATCCGAACCACATTCACAAGATGTCTTGTCAGAGGTGGAGGAAGGGTTTGGTAAGCAGATAAAGCTATGCCGGGACTGAGGATTGAACCCCGGCCGCCAGCACAGAAGTCTGACACCTTACCCCTAGACCGCCAGGTCACCGCCTTCATACGTGTAATATACAGAAATGCAATACAGTACTTTACATATAGTATTGTATTGATTCGAAGAACACATTACTGAATTGGAAAACTAACAAACACAGCACTTGTAAAAACACCACAACACGACTGTTCCACTCGAGTTACACAAACAAACTGAGAGGTTAGTCAGTTGAATGACCTTGGATTGTGATGAGTGGCGCTAACAACTGTGTGCGCTAGTCGAGTTACACGGAATGTCGATCTATCGGGTGTCGAGTTTCCGAGACTATACTGTACTTCCAAGTTAAACAACTCGCCTCTAAATTGTTAGTTGTAGAGGGGTAGCGGTCTGAACACAATAGTTCAGGTGTCAGCAACCCCAACCTTACCATACACACACCTTTTCAAACTAGTCAACGGTATTTCATTTGCAAATAGTCACTTAAACAAACAAATTACCATTGTATTCTACATTTTCTTTGTAATTTGCGGTCCGGGTAGACTCGTATGGGGTTTATGGTAAGAGGGTTGGGCCACTACCTGAACCTAGCCTTGTGAAAACCAGTTTATTTACACTAAAAGAAAAATTTTTACTGTTATTTTAGTAAGACCATCTTTAAAGTGAACTTTTTTAAAAATTGCTGCTTGTTAACAATGTTGCCACTTGAGACTGCATGCAGCACGTCCCTTGTAGAAGGACCCACGCTCTCATAATAAACGCAGCCATTTTATTATTATTATTAATAGCACCGCGTCTTACTACCCGTTCGGGTTAAACGCACTTGCGCTAATGTGTAAATGGTAGGGTGATTGTGAGATGAAATGAAGGACCTACAGTTTAACGTAGAATCCGAACCACGGTGGAGGCCTGGCATTCCTCACATTCACAAGATGTCTTGTCAGAGGTGAAGGAAGGGTTTGGTAATCAGACAAATCTGTGCCGGGACCGAGGATTGAACCCCGGCCGCCAGCACAGAAGTCTGACACCTTACCCCTAGACCGCCAGGTCACCGCACAGCCATTTTAATCTGGAGACTGTGGGTCTGGTGTATACATTATCTGCACCCCTTGCCAATCCCAAAGAATTTATTAGACCTTTAGTCGGGGAAAAGGATGGACATTACTGATTTAAAGCTTGAAGTTAAATGTCCCAATTCACGAATATTTTCGTATTTTTTTAAGTTTCTTGCGAAATCCCGTGTGTTTCCCGGCTCCTCTGTGTTACAGGTGCTTATAAAGCCCGTCTACCCCATTAGTGTAAACACGCGGAGAGCCCGAGCAAGGGAAACAAGAACCATTACATGGACTTTAAAACTCCAAACATTGCTGGGACGTGTCATGTTGACTCGCGCGCCTTACAATTACTACAGCTTTAGTACCCGGGATCATAAAACACTCTTGAATACGCCACGTACATACCCCCCCACCCCCAGAAGATTTTTAAAACCTCCTGTTTATGATGTCCGGCACGAATATAAACAAACCAAACGAAAAGGTATATTTTACGGTTCCATTAGCGTGTGTAACGTTTGTACAGTCTAATCGATAGAGATCCCTCTTTCAGTGGTTTATTTTAATACGCGAACTGGAAGGTTAAACAGTTAATATGATTTTATGTTAATTGCGGGTACATTAATAAAAAACTAACAGAATTATTATTATTATTATTAGCACCGCGTCTTACTACCCGTTCGGTTTATACGCACTTACGCTAATGTGTAATGGTAGGGTGATTGTGAGATGAAATGGAGGACCTACAGTTTAACGTGGAATCCGAACCACGGTGGAGGCCTGGCATTCCCCACATTCACAAGATGTCTTGTCAGAGGTGAAGGAAGGGTTTGGTAATCAGATAAATCTGTGCCGGGACCGAGGATTGAAACCCGGCCGCCAGCACAGAAGTCTGACACCTTACCCCTAGACCGCCAGGTCACCAACTAACAGAAGACGCGTGCTACCGTAATTAGCGGTAGCGGTGACCACGAGACCTAAGGAACCATATTCAAATCTCAGTACACTAGGGGGAGGGGGGTTTGTACATGCCATGGATCACTAGAGGCAACTTCTTCTAAGGAACCCTTCTCATAAATACACCGCGAACTAAGCTGTTAAGGCGAAGATGTAAAGACCGCGAGAAAAAGGCCAGTGTTATTGCGGCTGTTAGAAAAAAAAAATTTGTTGTCAAAATGAATAAAATATTGCTTTAGTACAAACATGGGATTTAGTTTTCTTCACATTGTGATATCGACAGATTTTTAATGTCACTCATGAGCGTGCGACATTAGACAACCAACTTTTTTAAATTAAGAGGAAAAGTTATTAAATTCCAAATAACCCTTGGAAGATATTCAACAACTGTTTATATCACCATGTGAAGAAAATTAAACTCTTATGTTTTTACTGAAGCAATATTTTATTTATTTAGGCAAAAAAAAAAACTGTGCAATAAAATATGCAAAAACGTTTACCTTTTCTCGCACCCCCATACGTTACCAACTCAAGAATAAGATTTGCAGTCTCTAGTGCATCCACCTACTAATGTGAGAGCTCCCGAGTTCAATTACAGGTCAGACACATCAACACAAAGGCTCACAATAGAGGATCCCTAAACAATGAACAATTTCGGCAGGTTAACCAACCATAACAAAAGGGCCAGAACTATATTTTAAAATTGTTAAAATTGACATTAAAGATACCCTAGAGACTTTTTTTAAATACACTTGAAAATAGATAACGTCTAATACGATTTATAAATTAAATAAAATTAGATAGGTGACCTGGCGGTCTAGGGGTAAGGTGTCAGACTTCTGTGCTGGCGGCCGGGGTTCAATCCTCGGTCCCGGCACAGATTTATCTGATTACCAAACCCTTCCTTCACCTCTGACAAGACATCTTGTGAATGTGGGGAATGCCAGGCCTCCACCGTGGTTCGGATTCCACGTTAAACTGTAGGTCCTCCATTTCATCTCACAATCCCCCTACCATTACACATTAGCGTAAGTGCGTATAACCCGAACGGGTAGTAAGACGCGGTGCTAATAATAATAACTAAATTAATGATAGAACTTATCTACACATGGCCGGCCTAATGCTTTATTTAGCGAACCTTCACTTGTTGGCCACTATAAGGGGACACGTGGTGTCGTCTGGCACATCCTCTTTCATTCCTGTCCATCTTTCCAAACTTGTTCATCAGCCACGCATCTCCTCCATTCCGCTCCTAGAGCTTCCATGTCCTTCTGCACAAGTAAAGTAGCCCCATAACTTCTTTGGTGCTGACTGACAGCTCACAGCTGACTTCTGACAGTCAACATTTAGGTATATACCTAAATGTTGACTCTCAGAAATGACAGCTGCTAAACACATGTTTTTGCAGATCATCTGGTTCAGCGTAGGGATACTTAATTTGGTCTGGTAACTTTTTAAAGCTGTTAGAAGTCAGCTGTGAGCTGTCAGTCAACACCAAAGAAGTCATAGGGCTACTGTAGGAAAGAGGATTAGTCAAACCTCACCCAAGTGCATCGGTCAAGTTTCCATCTCCTTCCTCTACTCGAAAAGTGACACACCACGAGGAGCGTTCGAAGAGTCAGGTTACCATGGCAACGAATGTTTGTGATGGATCTAGTGGGGGGATGACACGGGTTGGGGGGGGGGGATAAAGAGTGTAACAAGAGTAAGTTGCCAGCGAGTAGAGGGAGCGTGAAGATCTTGTCAAGATGACTCCCAGACGACCCGACCCGACTTTGATAAAGACGTATTGAAATGGGTGGGCAAGGTAACGTTATAGAAACTAGAGGTACCAACGTAAAAAAACCTGAGTTTATCACCGGCTCAGTATGGCTTAGTTTGTTTTTATTAACTTTATTCCCTATTCCACGTCTTACTTTCCGTCCTGATTAATCGTACATTTACACTATCGGGTAAGGATGAGGAAAGTGGAATTTATAGGAAGTGCACCCGCATTTGCGTGAAGGAAGACCTAAAACAATTTAATTTAAAACATACTTAGTATACCAAACCTGGACTAAAGCCTCAATCCCTCCCCTTGTCACTGGAATTCCAGACTTAACAAAGCTGACGTATTATAGTCCCTGTATGTTAAGTATGCCCAGTGAGGTAGAGATCCAGGGTTCGATCCTTGGCATATCCGATAAATGTATCCCTAGTGTTGTGTTTATTTTAGAAATAAGTTGGTTTATAAGTCATGTGCTAATGTTCAAAACCCTTAATAGAAATGGTAAAATTAGTATGGTATGACTATATTTTCATCATCACAATCTCGTGCCTGTACTGGATAACAACTACTTGAAAATCTTTCCAACCTGAGGGGGCGAAGGGTATGGGTGGGTAGCTTAGGCAGTGGTTTCCAAACCTAGGGTCACGACCCAAATGAGGGTTGCAAGGATGTTCCTGAGATAACCTACAATCAATGTTTTGAGGTATAGGATATCATCTTGTTTTATCAAGTAAAAGTCCAAATTCCAACAACTCATTTCAAGTTCAGACGTGGCGATATAGCTTTATTTCTAAAGGCTGGCACAGACACGCCTCCTTATCTATCGTTTTACTTGCACAGCTGTAAGTTTTAATGCAAGACAGAGAGTGTGTGTGGCTAAGTCGGCCGACTCGCTTATCGCGTACCGTCAATTGTTTGGCATGAACAGAATCAACGTCCAGTTGATTTTTACGTGCGTTTCTTATGAATCATTGACTGCCGCGGCCAGTAATGCAAGTCATGTCGAAAATATATGGTTGGGGTCAGGCCTGGATTAACATATTTTTTTATCCCTGTACCAAATATAACTTGGGGTCCTTAGAACTTGGTCCCCCAATGAATGATTATGAATCTTACATATATATATATATATATATCATATATAAATACTTTTATTTAGAGACAAACTATTTTTGCAAACGTAAAGCAATTATGGTGAGTATTGTTACTAGCATATTAATTATTAATACTATAGTAAATATTAAACTATATATCCTATATATAGTCTATTATATTCTGAGGGGATTACAGTGCTGTAAATTAATAGCTGTTATTATTATTATTATTATTATTAGCACCGCGTCTTACTACCCGTTCGGTTTATACGCACTTACGCTAATGTGTAATGGTAGGGTGATTGTGAGAGGAAATGAAGGACCTACAGTTTAACGTGGAATCCGAACCACGGTGGAGGCCTGGCATTCCCCACATTCACAGGATGTATTGTCAGAGGTGAAGGAAGGGTTTGGTAATCAGATAAACCTGTGCCTGGACCGAGGATTGAACCCCGGCCGCCAGAATAGAAGTCTGACACCTTACCCCTAGACCCACCAGGTCACCTACTATAATATAATAATACTGGACATTATATAATCATAAAATATTTCAGAGTACTAGCATTTTATTTAGTCTGCCATCTGCAGATAAAATAGTAATAGTATTAGTTTAGTAAAAGGTATTTTATTATTTAAAACTTTTTTTTTTAAGTTTATCTCATGTCGCATTAAGTTAATCCTTCAATATTAATAATTTTATTAATTTACCTCAGAAATTATTGTCAATAGAAAATCAATGTTTATTTTTCTTTCAAAAGTCAACCTATTTTTAAGCACGGGCTGTCGGACCCCACGTAATCTAGATTAGTTTGAGATAAATTTACGAAAAAAAAAATCATATTTAAATCACAAAATAAATATAATAAGTCAAAATGATTTATTTCCCAGGCGGGTGGGGGGACCCTAAAAAAAAGGTCACAAAAATGTATTAACGTATTTATGGAGGTTTTTAATAAAATGGTAACCCGCTTCAATGGCCACATGGTCTAACACATTACTATTTTACTAGACTGATGATGACGGGGGAGATCGAGGTTTGAATCTCGGCCGGGTGCACTGAAGGTGGTTTTATAGCCCGAACGGGTAGTAACACGCGGTGCTAAAACAAAGTAATTTTTTATTTAGCAATAACAATATTTTAGACGATCCCCAATAATTCTTATTTGAAAATAAACGTTTGTTAATCAAGAAAATATCAATAATTTAGTGACAAAATAAACGGTAAAAATAATTTAAAACTCGCATGGAAGCTTAATAAATACAACAAAGTAGGTGTTAATTTAATTGCGTTTTAAAAGACAGTTCAAGTTGCCAGCTAGTATTACACTTTACTCAATAGTTTTCAAAATCTTTGACTTGGGGCGTCTTTGTAGTATTTCTGGCCATAAAATTATGATTTATGTTTACCATCTCCATTTATTTTTCATCTTTTTCTAAATTATAGAGCACATAAAACCGTGCCGATGGGCACGTAGTTTAAATGTCAAACTCATTTAGTCTAGTTTGCCGCTAACGGGGGAATTAGGGCTCGAATCCCGACCGAATGTTCAAAGGAAGGCCAGTATACACCGCGATGTTTAGCTTGAGCCAATAACCATACCAGTCCAACTGTCGCGCAAGTAAAGGTTTACACACATTTTTGAATATCGTGCAAGGATTTACGGCCGCGACAATTGAGTTCCCCACAGTCGTGTAGGCTATACATCAATAATTCTAAACAATGCACTCAATGCATCTGTTCTCCGCAAGATGTGACTGGCGCACCAATTGAGGTTGAGCGCGCGGCTGGCGCGACAGTTAACTACTGGCGCACCAATTGAGGTTGAGCGCGCGGCTGGCGCGACAGTTAACTACTGGCGCACCAATTGAGGTTGAGCGCGCGGCTGGCGCGACAGTTAACTACTGACGCACCAATTGAGGTTGCGCGCGCAGCTGGCGCGACAGTTAACTACTGGCGACAAACTATTCAATCGCTCGAACCTTCGTGCAAGTAGAACATGCATTATGCAAACCCTTTAATTTGTATGCAAATAGAGGTTTGCATTGTAATGTTGGCACGCCAGTAGAACGTGAACAGTGTAAACCCCACTCTTTATGTTTTGATATGAAAAGTAATGATCGACGTAAACCGTGTGGGCGGGAAATTTATTTATTCACCTCTCCTTTTCCCCAACAGTCGCTGTGAAATCTAGGTCATCGGCCTGCTTTATTATTTACAGACGGAAACAAACAGAGCACTGGCCCTGATAAACATGACGTCATCACACGCGTGTGTTTGTTTTGTGTGTGTATGTGTGCGCTGTTTCTCTCTATCACTTTCTTCCGTTTTCCGGTCTCAAAAATTGAGGATGTGGCAGGATAATACTCCTCCCCCACCCCTTCGATTAATGTTTGTTTTTTATCTGTCCCCGATAATTGTTTGATGCTGTCTATACTTCCGGAAACGCGATGTTCTGAGGTATTTCTTAAGGTGCGGCAGAAGGGAACGCGAGTAATATTACAGTTTTCATAACATTACACTATCTTGGCCAAAATAAATAAAATATTTCTCCAGTAGCAACGTAGAGTTTAGTTTTCTGCACATGCTGATATCAACAGATCTTGAATATCTGTCAAGGGTGTCCTGGAATTTTGTCGAAACTTTCTCTCTTTATTTAAAAAGTTTTGACAAAATTCCAGGACACCCTGGACAGATATTCAAGATCTGTTGATATCAGTATGTGCAGAAAACTAAACTCTATGTTGCTACTGGAGGAATATTTTATTTATTTTCACCAAAAAAATTATATTCTATAAAAACTGTAAAAATACTCGCGCTCCCTTCTGCCGCACCTTAACGGGAACGGGATTTATGAATCTTCATAATCACTATAAGAATTCAAAAGTTTCATTTACAGAGTTGGATTTTTGGGCAGGGGTGATTGCGTACTCTTTTTTGTGACAGGTTGTCGAAATGGGCATCATTGATTCGACAAGAAAGCATTAGATCCGCCTTGGAAGAGAAATTATTATTATTATTATTATTATTATTATTAGCACCGCGTCTTACTACCCGTTCGGGTTATACGCACTTAGGCCTACGCTAATATGAAATGTTAGGGTGATTGTGATATGAAATGGAGGACCTACAGTTTAACGTGGAATCCGAACCACGGTGGAGGCCTGGCATTCCTCACATTTACAAGATGTCTTGTCAGAGGTGAAGGAAGGGTTTGGTACTCGGATAAATCTGTGCCGGGACCGAGGATTGAACCCCGGCCGCCAGCACAGAAGTCTGACACCTTACCTCTAGACCACCAGGTCACCTGGAAGAGAAATCCTGGTGCCAAGTAGCAGTGACCAATCCACCTTGGGAGGAAAATCCTGGTACAAAGACTCGGTGCTCAATCCATCTCGGTCGGTATTCGTGGACAATTGCTCTCAGCCGATTATTAGTCTTCTTTGATGTATGCTAGTCTACCTTCTCTATAAGGAGCAATGTTTGCTACTTGCTATGCACGACTAATATTCGTGTATGAAAACCAATAGTGTGTCCACACTTGCGTGAGTCATACCGATCAGTGAGTAAACGGGAACGAAAAACGCACGTGTGGACCCGGCTTAAGAGGTGTCTGCGCGTAAAAAAAGATTTTTAAAATGTTATAATTTATCTGTGTTGCATTTTATTTCTAAAATTTGAACTTTCATTTTTATTTTTGTATTAATTTTCTAACCTTCGCAGGGGGATCAAATGACCCTTTGACCCCTCCTGAATCTGCACCTGAGTGGGCATCCATTTTTCAAAAAATTTTGGGTGAGGGACACTTTAAATGGCTTATAAAAGAATCTAATTTTAAAAAAAATCAAGGCGAAGATCACTCATAGCTTCTAGAGTAAGACATTTTTCAAAATATTGTTGAAGGAGGGCCACTCCAAATCGTTATAAAAATTATTTGATTAAAAAAAAATTGCTATAAAGTGAGATGAGTCTCATTGGGAGAAAGGAAATAAATAAATATTATTTTCTCCGTGAAAAAAAAGCATTTATGTAAGTTTCATCATTTTGGGATTTGATTTTAAGTAATTAAATAATCAAACTTTAACCGGATTAATTTTAATAAATGGTTTTATCTTTAAACTATTTTTATTTCTCTATCTCTCTCTTATTATTATTATTAGCACCGCGTCTTACTACCCGTTCGGGTTATATGCACTTACGCTAATGTGTAATGGTAGGGTGATTGTGAGATTCACAAGATGTCTTGTCAGAGGTGAAGGAAGGGTTTGGTAATCAGATAAATCTTTGCCGCGACCGAGGATTGAACCCCGGACACCAGCATAGAAGTCTGACACCTTACCCCTAGACCACCAGGTCACCCTCTCTATTATTTTTCTTCTATCTACTTTATACATACATTATACACGCACGTCACACACCATGCTACTCGTATATGTGATATGTTTTAATGTCCTGCTTTTTCATCTTTATTTTGTCCCGCTATCCTAATAGTTAGGCTACCTATAATAGCTCTTATTGCATTTATTATAATTCATTTGATGATGTTTCCGGTGTTGACGTTCTTAGGAAAGATCAGACTGAATTTGAGCTTTAGAACTTGGGATAGCTCGAATTGAAATACATCTTTTTCTTCACACCTCTAGGACGCAGCGATATACAACTAATACATATCTTTGTTGACATCACCCGGAATCAAACCAGTCTAGAGATTTGTGGTCTACCACAAATCACTTTAGCCACGGTACGTGGCTATGTTGAAAATACTTTCCAGGACATTATTTTACCCGTCCAACACCTTAGCCCAGTCGGTAGCATGTTTGTTTACTGAGCTAAGAAAACTGGGTTCGATTCCCAGCATGGCCGAAAAACTAATCATTGGTGAAATGTGGGTTTACCCTTTCACAGTGATGAATTAATGGCCGGGGAAGGGATGTTGTGCCAGTCTTAAGTCTTAAGTTAGATTAAAATGCATAGGAAGTAGAGATGGGCAGAACGGCTCACTGTAGGGAACGGCTCAGAGTGATTCAGTTCAGTGAAATGAACCGTTCATTTTTATCGTTCAGTCGTTCGCGAACGAATACTTGTTTTGCAGCTCATCGTTCGCGACCGACCAAACTTCAGCTAGTGGCCCATCGTTCGCGACCGACCTACGGCTTTCAATCAGTCAGTTAACGGTATCAATTGGAGAAACACACCGTGTAACTTAGTTATTCGCTTCGCATCAACTTCAGGGAGAAGTTTTTAAAGTTTATTAATTTATTATTTAATTATTTATGCTATTGAATAAAAATCTAAAATATCTTAAAAGTATTACTTTAATAATTTATTTTGATTAATTACGTAGTTTATTTAGTGGTTTAGTTGTATTTAAATAAATATATATTTGTTTAAAAAAATAAAAGTAAGCTCTGGGATAACTTTTCCGAAATAGATAAGGCACACGGGCCGTAGGTTGCGATGCGCTGCCTTAGACCACGTGGGTAGTGATAGTTTTAAAATATCTTAATTTCTAAGAACGCATTTGTATTTACCTCTTTTAGCCTTTATCCTAATGACTACCCCTACCAGTGAGGACAATGTTGCTTATTGTTTGGTTTTAGACACGTTAGGGGGAGGGGGGTACGCGGAGGTAGATTTGCTGGAAAAAGAAAGAAAAAACTTCTTATCCCGTTATTTCTGCAACCGAGGTCGGCCGAATTCTCCCGATTGTCTTGTGTCGTTCAATTCGAACTAGTTCACGTCGATATGGTGAACTAGTTC
>CABFVX010007089.1:13998-33961 GCA_902151425.1 Timema shepardi
ACGTTAAACTGTAGGTCCTCCATTTCATCTCACAATCACCCTACCATTACACATTAGCGTAAGTGCGTATAACCCGAACGGGTAGTAAGACGCGATGCTAATAATAATAATAATAATAATAATAATTGTTGAGGCTGCCGAGTATATTTAAATAGCTCGTGTGTTGTCATTCTTCTCCTGTCCACACCGACACGGCATACCTGTGGAAACAAATTTTCTCAACTGCGTGATAAAAAAAAAAGGGTGCACTCGAACGTAGTTTGTTTATTTTTATAGCAACACACCAGTGGCGCACCCAGACGAGGGAGGCAGGCGAGCGAGAATTTGAACTCTCCACAAATATTTAAGTCATTTTAACGAAATCTTAAAACTTTTTTTAAGAAAGAACTAGAGCACTGACCCGCTTCAGTGGCTGCATGGTCTAAGGCACGACTCGTGTTGGACTAGACTGCCAAAGACCAGGAGATCAGGGTTCAAGCCCAGCCAGGCGCATTGAGTTTTCCTTGAATGATTTTCCACTCTATCTCTCTCCACGCAACTGTGGGTGCATTTTCTCTAAATTCAACCTTCTTAATCCCTAGCCCATTAGTGTAATTAATTAATACATAACCCGCCTCGGTGGCGTAGTTGGCTAACGCGCTTGTCGTGTTGAGCTCCACTTCTGAGGACGGGGAGATCGAGGTTCGAATCTCGGTCTGGTGAACTGGGGGTGGTTTTTCCTAAGTGGTTTTCCACTCTCCCTCCAAGCAAAAGCGGGTTCACTTCCTCTAATTCAACCTTCCTAATCCGTTACCGTAATTAGTACTTAAAGCGTGTAACCCGAACGGGTAGTAAGACGCGGTGCTAAATAATAATAATAATAATAATAATAATAATAATAAATAATAATAAAAGAAATACACAATTAAAATAAATTGTTTATTGTGAAAGTTTTTATTGCCAAAAGTGATAAATTAATACATGGTCATGGAGATATTTTTTGGCGAAGGGATACATGAGAGTAGAACTGGTAACTATATGTTCAATTAGCCTTACATTGTATGAAGTCAGCCTGTCACCCAATAAAGATGTATTCATCAGGAATAGTTCGTTTCTAAATGACGCAGGCCTACTTTTTATTTCCATTTATCAAGATGATAAATTGGTACCTCTATCATTCAATACGGCATTACGGCATACGATTCAAACCGATGGTCACGAATACAAAGGTGTAAGATACAGTCGTGGCTCAATTGACATTGACGGAGAAACCGAATTCTTTCTTACTCGTCCCTACAATAAATAATATAGAAATATCTAGATAGCGAGACTTAACGCACGAATAAAAACAAAAACTATAAAACAATGGGTATTGCAATAGCATCAGTGATCTTATTGAAGAAGGCCCATTTCCTTACTTACACACACATATCGCTTCCATCTCCCCTCAGTCGACCTAGATCGTAAACACAACTAAAGTTGCTTCACGTTATTAGATTGCAAAGTTGTGAATAAGCTCGGTGAGAAAAGTTGCAGCTGCCACGCCAAGCTCTCTCTATCACAAGTGTTATCTTTTATATCAATGTCAGAACAGGATGTTAGCACAGCCTTCGGAGGGGTTCAAGGGGAGAGATGAGGGCGAACAGGAACAGAGCATTGACGACTTTCACGAGTACCCGTCATTTGGCCTTTAGGCCAACTGACTTTTAGGCCAAATTACTTTTAGGCCAACTGACTTTTAGGCCAAATTACTTTTAGGCGAAATGACTTTTAGGCCAACTGACTTTTGGCCAAATGTCCTTTAGGCCAAATCACTAGCGAGCAAACTCGCAACTCATGATCTCGCAAATTGCAGGTTGTACCAAAATAGAGCTAATTTTAAATGGTGTCGTGCGAGTTGGCGTGGCGTTGTTTCGCTTGAAAAATGAGTTTTCAATTCGACAACACTGTAAAACAACGACGTACCAAAGTATTGAGGCCGTGATTGAGGCGATAGGATACAACTGAAAATAAACACTATTATTGTATTGGGTGCATCATGTAAAACTATTTGTTTGGTTTTATTAGGAAACCATCTTCCACTTGTTTGCAACTAAGTTAGTCTCAAAATTTTCTCTTTACAAAAGTATGAGTTAAACGTTTGTAAATACTCAATATTTTCTTTAGTTTACTTGGTAGCGTGTATGTCTGAAGATCAAGAGTTCACGCGATTGACCCCAGCTCAAATTTAATATTTTAATTTAGTGTGGGAATTAAAAAAAATAGCTTGTTGATAATTTGAATTCCATAAAATATTATTTTATTTTAGCCACTATTTTTAAAACTTAAATATGCCCAACAGGTTTTTGGTATGCGAATAATAATTAGCTTGTTTAGCCTAATTTTTAAATGTTTACATTTTTATATCATTAAACCCATTAATTTAATTTCTAAATAATCACTCACGCACACAATTTCAAAATTAATGTACGGTTTATTATTATTATTATTATTAGCACCGCGTCTTACTACCCGTTCGGGTTATACGCACTTACGCTAATGTGTAATGGTAGGGTGAAGGGTGATTGTGAGATGAAATGGAGGACCTACAGTTTAACGTGGAATCCGAACCACGGTGGAGGACTGGCATTCCCCACATTCACATGATGTCCTGTCAGAGGTGAAGGAAGGGTTTGGTAATCAGATAAATCTTTGCCGGGACCGAGGATTGAACCCCAGTCGCTAGCATAGAAGTCTGACACCTTACCCCTAGACCGCCAGGTCACCGACCGGTTTTTAATTGATTACCTTGTTAAATTATTTTCAAAGAAGAATATTGTGGTAGTCTACGTAGGCTCAACTACCTTGTATACTAAAAAAAAAAAAATTACAACAAATTATATGCTTATTAATATAATAATTTAAAATAAAGTTGTTGGTTTTCAGTTTGCTAAATGGAACTGTCAAGATTTGAACACGCGAAATCTAGATTATGAGGATGTCACGTTACCACCTCAGGCAAGATTGCGGTTAAACAAAGTGGAAAAAAATAATATATGTTATCATTACTTTACACATAAAAATATTTGTATTGAAGGATTGAATAAAGTGTCCAAAGCAATCATATTTTTTACTTCTGTAAACCTATATTTTCTACAATGGTTTATTTCAACAAAATCACATTCAGAAGGTTGCAACCTAAGAGGGGGATAGCGTCCATTTGTTTTATTAGCCCATGCTTTACTCGACAGACAAGCCCTGTCTCGCATGGCGTGAAGCTGGTGAGTACAATTCACTATTAGGTCGTGTGACGGGCGTTTTTTCGTAGCACAGACGTTTCAATATTAAGGGTTGTCGAGATTAGGGGCCCAGAACATTACACTCCTAGTCGGGAGTAAATAAATACAACCACACACACACACACAAAACACGAGAGTAAATGAATACAACCACACACACACAAAACACGAGAGTAAATGAATACAACCACACACACAAAAAAGAAAAACAGCACCTTAACTCCAGTAGTTATTTACTAGTCTTAAAATTATTATGTGCAAAAAGATTATTAACGACTTAATCAAGTAGTCTGTATTGGTATGATAGCTTAAAAGGAATACATTCAAATCAGAAAAAAGAGATAATTGGGCCTATAAATCCTCTCTTTAATAGTGAAGCTATCCCCATAACCCCCCTCCTTCACGACCTAGATAAAGCCAATGGCAGTTGCGATCCCAAAGGCAGGAAGACAAAGGGGTAGATTCAAATGGGGCTCCCCCCTCTCCAATATCGTAAATAATTGTAATTAAATCTTAAAACATATCAAGTAAAACGATACTGTATAGTAGTGGCCGGTAATTTGTCGATCAAACGGCAGTTTTCACTCGAAAGTGTAAGAAAACAACATCATGAAAAATCTATCTTTGAGTCTTCTCGTAAATATTACAAGTACAGTAAAATAATATGTGAGGGGGACCAAAATTACCTTGTTCGGTCATAATCGGTTATATTATGAGAAATTTAAATAGTTTAAAATGTAAATGTACATTTGATCTATTCTACAATTTTTTCAATAAAGGTAGAGACATAAGCATTCAAGGAAAGGTCAAATTTTAAGGAGTAAATATAAAATGTATAATCTTAAAAAAAGGGCAAACTTATAGTGAAGAGACTATGGGTGATCACGGGATATTTGATAAGTTTATTTGTTGATTGAGCCCAGAAAGGTTGTCGACCCCTGTTGTACAGCAATGAATATTTGATAAGTTTATTAGTTGATTGATCCCAGAAAGGTTGTCTACCCCTGTTGTACAGCAATGAATATTTGATAAGTTTATTAGTTGATTGAGCCCAGAAAGGTTGTCTACCCCTGTTGTACAGCAATGAATATTTGATAAGTTTATTAGTTGATTGATCCCAGAAAGGTTGTCTACCCCTGTTGTACTGCAATGAATATTTGATAAGTTTATTAGTTGATTGATCCCAGAAAGGTTGTCTACCCCTGTTGTACAGCAATGAATATTTGATAAGTTTATTAGTTGATTGAGCCCAGAAAGGTTGTCGACCCCTGTTGTACTGCAATGAATATTTGATAAGTTTATTAGTTGATTGAGCCCAGAAAGGTTGTCTAGCCCTGTTGTACAGCAATGAATATTTGTTTGAGTACATGGGAAAATTTGCTCATGGCCTACCCTACGACTTAGAAATTCGATAAAAAAAATGTACGTTAATTAATGAATGTATGGACGCTATGACAGGGTTCCCATTCATAAAAAGCAATCGAATCCTCTAGATAGTTGTAGGTTTTCAAAACCGTCACAACCAGTCTAAATTCAGTTAACCCTGTTATTTAGACAAGCAAGAAAGTATATTCAAGCAATTTTTCGCTTTAATAGGACGGTGAGTTATAATTGTACCTTCACATTATTACAAATTGGGGTAGAATACAGAAATGACAGCTTAATTGAAGAAAGAATGCCCGCATTTGCGTGTAATGTAAAACCATTTAAGGAAAACCACCCAAAGTACACCCGACCAGGATTCGATCTCCGATATCCCCATCAACAGAAGTCTAATATATTGTTAAAGTGACGCCCTAGATAATTCGACCACCAAATTGGATCCTGGTAAGCTCAATTTCAAACTAACCCCACCGCATTTATCCAAAAATGTATTATCTTATTTAAGATTGCGTCATTCGATTGTGAAGCGTTTGTGCTCACAATATGTACCTGAAATACAAGTTTGTGCTGTCATATTACGACCAGGGCAGCAATTTCAAGATGACCCGTCACATTTTTGAATCTAATTATTTGTTTGAGCCAATTGATTGCGCTGATTTTAGTAGCTTTTTCAACCATCAGGTAAAAGGTAAAAAGTACCATTTAATTAACTAGACTAAATAGTTCGTTCATTGTAGCTTAGGCCTTTTGTAACTTTGGAAAAAATTACTTAAATATCTTTTTTTTAGCACCGCGTCTTACTGCCCATTCGTGCTATACGTTCTTAACTGTTTGTGTATTACCTCAATCAGTGGGCAAAAAGATTACCGTATGTCGGGTGCATTTAGTATGGCTAAACGGTGATTGAAGGATCGGGGCTTATATCCCGGCTAGGCGTAGTTTCCTTTAAATGGTTTTCTTGCCGCCATCTCCTTTACTCTGAAAGAATCGCCAAAATTTTGATAAGTAAGTCCGTCATAGAAAGCTTTATTGCGCACTATAATCCTTATAATATGTACAGTAGCCCCATGACTTCTTTGGTGCTGACTGACATCTTTGAAAAGTTACCAGACAAAATTATGTAACCCTACGCCGAACCATATGATCTGCAAAAACCTGTATTTAGCAGCTGTCACTTCTGACAGTCAAAATTCTGGTATACACCTAAATGTTGACTATCAGAAGTCAAAGGTGAGCTGTCAGTCAGCACCAAAGAAGTCATGGGGCTACTGTAGTTGAATCTAGGTAGGATAAAAGGCCTTTAAAAACTGATTTTTTACAACAGTTCTGAAAGCCATTGTATCCTAATCAAATACTAACATGCTGTGGGATTATTGTACGAAATAAGGCCTCCCAGAGCGGGCTTTCTAACAAAATCAGGGTGTGGCAAGCTTACCGTGTTTATTTTTCCCTCTAAATTACCTTTCTCAGTCCTACGCGATTAAATACGACCCGCTTCGGTGGCCGCGCGTTCTAAAATGCTACTCTTGTGTTAGACTAGACTGCCGAAGATGGGGAGATCGGGGTTCAATCTCAGCCGGGTGCACTGAGGGTGGTTTTACACCGAGTAAATGCGGGTACATTTCCTCTCAAACTGAGCCTTCCTAATCCCTAACCCATTAGTGTAATTAGTACATACAAACTGAACGGATAGTGAGACGGGGTGCTATAAAAAAGTGTATACTGTAGCTCCGGAGTGATAACATCGAAAGAGCACAAGAGGAAGGAGAATCTAATATAAAGAAACGCACCTAAACCTTGTTTCAAAAAAAAAACTCAAGAGAAAAAACAACTGCGTAACGTGGCAACATGGCAAACACAACCCTCTTACTCTTTACAACAGTTACAATAAAATAATAAAACCACAGGTTTGGTTGAGTTTGTTGGGATGCAAACACAATACAATTGAAATTGAAATGGAGACGTGTCGTTCGTGAAAACCAGCAAGCGGTGTTGCCATATGGAGCCCAAAGATAACAAACAATGGTGGACTTGGTGCGCTTCAGATATAATCAAGTCAGGTGCGCAAATTTGGCCTGTGTGCTTTTATTATTATTATTATTAGTACCACGTCTTACTACCCGTTCGGGTTATACGCTTTAAGTACTAATTACGCTAATGGATTAGGACTTGGGAAGGTTTAATTAGAGGAAGTGAACCCGCATTTGACGTGGAGGGAGAGTGGAAAACCATTTTAGGAAAAACCACCCGCAGTTCACCCGACCGAGATTCGAATCTCGATCTCCCCGTCCTCAGCAGTCGAGCTCCACACGACTAGCGCGTTAGACAACTACGCCACCGAGGCGGGTGGGTAGTAAGAGATAGATAAAATGTATCTTATTCAACCGACCGGATAATTATTATGTTATTTTAACATATATTATTGACTTTACTTGTCGAGTTGAGGAAACATATTTGCAAGGTGAATGACTATAGGACAGTCCGACCACCTTAGCTCAGTCGGTAGTGTATCTGTCTACCTAGAAAAGGGTCACTAGTTCAATTCCCGGCATGGCTTAAAAACTAATAATTGGTGAAATGTAGGTTTACCCCTTCACATATATAAATTAACGGCCGGGGACTGGATGTTGTGCCTGTCCTAGTCTTAAGTTGGATTATAAGGGTGACCTGGCGGTCTAGGGGTAAGGTGTCAGACTTCTGTGCTGGCGGCCGGGATTCAATTCTCGGTCCCGGCATATATTTATCTGATTACCAAACCCTTCCTTCACCTCTGACGAGACATCTTGTGAATGTGGGGAATGCCAAGCCTCCACCGTGGTTCGGATTCCACGTTAAACTGTAGGTCCTCCATTTCATCTCACAATCACCCTACCATTACAAATTAGCGTAAGTGCGTATAACCCGAACGGGTGGTAAGATGCGGTGCTAATAATAACAATAATAATAATAATAGATTATAAGGCATATGAAGCTATGACAGGCCCTAGCCAGCCGGTAGTGTAAAATATATGTCTTGAAAAAACTGACACTGGCTTCGGGCTGGGAACATTAATGGATGTAAAGTAAATGATTATAAGACTGCTTTTTTTTTAACATAACTGTCAGGAAAGGCCAAAGCTATCATGAACCAACAGTACCCCAGGTGTGTGATTACAAAGGGAGGGGTCAGATCTCACCTCATGTCCTTGAAAGAAGGTTTCAAAAGGACGTGAGCCACCCCCTACATCGTTAAAACACAGGGTGTGGCTTACAAAACAGTATGGTCGATATTAATTATAGATATATACTCTTGTATGAGGGTAATAAGATGTTTCAATTCAACGTATAGAAGATACTATGGTCGGGAATGAACTTTTAAAATAATAATTATTATTATTATCACCGCGTCTTACCACCCGTTAGGGTTATACGCACTTACGCTAATGTGTAATGGTAGGGTGATTGTGAGATGAAATGGAGGACCTACAGTTTAACGTGGAATCCGAACCACGGTGGAGGCCTGGCATTCCCGTTTTTTTTTATAAAAAAGATATTTGTAAGTCAATGTTATATTTAGCAAAATGCAAGAGTTATTTTTTTAGTACAAAGTCTTACTACCTGTTCGGGTTATACGCTTAAATACTAAACACGCTAACGGTTTTAGCGATGAGGAAGGTCATATTTAAATAAAGTACACCCGCATTTGCGTTGAGGGAGAGTGGAAAACCATTTAGGAAAAACCAGCCCCAGTACATCCCAACCTTGATTCGAACTTCGATCTCCCCGTCCTCAGCAGTCTAGCACAACACGAAACTAACGCGTCAGCCAACTACGCCACCGAGGTGGGTGTCTACATTCTTATTAACTGTCCAATAGAAGGTTTAGGGAGACTATTAGTCCCATAGTCTACCCTGGCACTAGGCCCCTGCAACAGCTCATTCCACAAGGTGGACAATGGACACGCCTTTTAGAAGGGGTGTACGCGAGTAAGCATTTTTCACTTCGAATCAAATTTGAATGAAAACGAGTCTTTTTTTCGAGTTCGAGTAATAGAGAGCATTATTAGTACAATGAATATTTCAAGTTGAATTTTTCAAACAGATTTATCCATAAACCAGAAATAAGTACAAACTTAGTATTTTTTATGAAAAAAATCTATAATCACACAAATGCGAATTTAAGTAAATTTAATATAATTTGAATATTTTTTTTTTAAGAATTAGACAAAAGGAAATATTAAGGGACTCACTTTGCAATGGAACTATAGGGTCTATCTTAAAATTTAATAAAATTAGTTGAATCAAAAGTTTGAGGGAAAAAAAAAGATCGAAAATTCCGAGTAGGTACTAACATTTTAGGTGGTTTGTTAAAATCGTCGAGTTAGAGCAGCTACTAAAACTCAACTCGAACTCAATATTTAGAGTGCTCGTACACCCCTAACAATTAGTTACACCCACTAGGTAGGCTATTAGAAAGTAGGCCACGTTCGTGCGGTTAACTAAGCGAATTGATATTATCTAGTGAAAAGTGACAGTTGTAGTGCACATAACGCTACTGTGAATATATACAAATGTTTAAGTAACTTTAATAACAATAAAAAAAAACAGCTTCGTTGGCCACGTGGCCTGACGCGCAGCTCTCGCAGTAGACTAGACCGCCGAGGTTTTTTCCCCAAAATTGTTTTCCACTCTCCATCGGCGCAAATGCGGGTGCAATTTATATCATTAGCGTAATTAGTACATACGCGAACGGGTAAGACGCAGTGCTAAAAAAAGTCCTTTCTTACCTAAATAAGACTAAAGCTGTTTACTTTATTATTATTATTATTATTATTATTATAATCACCGCGTCTGACTACCCGTTTGGGTTATACGCACTTACGCTAATGTGTAATGGTAGGGTGATTGTGAGGTGAAATGGAGGACCTACAGTTTAACGTGGAATCCGAACCACGGTGGAGGCCTGGCATTCCCCACATTCGCAAGATGTCTTGTCAGAGGTGAAGGAAGGGTTTGGTAATCAGATAAATCTGTGCAGGGACCGAGGATTGAACCCCGGACCCCCAGCACAGAAGTCTGACACCTTACCCCTAGACCGCCAGGTCACCTATCTCTACAATACATTACCTACTTATAGCCTTACTTTTTTTTTTGTCACTACCATTAGGTTGGGTTTTTTTTGCATTCATTGCTAACAACGCTAGTGTGTCATGAATGAGGATGGTTGAACTTAGAGGATGTGTGTACCCGCATTTTCGTGGAGGGAAAATACATGCTCGGCACACCCAACTGGGATTCAAACCCCAATACCCCAGTCATCTTCAGTCTAGTGTACTGCGAGAGTAACTAACGCCTTAGACCAATCAACCACCGAGACATGTTTATTGTTCTGCCGCATTGTTGGACGAATCTTTTGTGTAATCCATATCTGAAGTAGGCCTACCATAGTAAAATAAGTTACTTGGTTCTTAATTGCAATAATAATCTATTATCTACAGTAAGTAGATTAATAGAAAGAAACATTCAGAAAATATAAACTTTTTTTGTGGTCAACAATGACCATAAACCTAATTTACTAAGAGTCTATTTATAGGAATTGATAATATTGACGGAAATGTGTGTAAACCAGGCATTCTATAAAATGCCTATTATCTGATTACCAAACCCTTCCTTCACCTCTGACAAGAAATCTTGTGAATGTGGGGAATGCCAGGCCTCCACCGTGGTTCGGATCCCACGTTAAACTGTAGGTCCTCCATTTCATCTCACAATCACCCTACCATTTCACATTAGTGTAAGTGCGTATAACCCGAACGGGTAGTAAGACGCGATGCTAATAATAATAATAATAATAATAAAATAAAATGCCTAGGCTTTCTATATAATTCTTAAGCGGGTTTGGCAAAGTATGAAATAAATTAGTCTTGCTGTTGTATTTCATACTTTTTTGTAGGGAAATTTAAAGAATAACCAGTCATTATATATTACTGAGAACAAAAGCTAATCTAAACTTACCTAACTACCATATTCTAAAATAACCTAACCTGACCAATTTAAATCCTAGGATTTTGGGGAACTTGCAAGAAAACTGCGCAAGACTTGCATAGAACTGGATAAAAGAATGTATAACCTATTCCGGGACTTTCAAAAAGACAAAGAACTTGAAAATAAGTAAGAAATACAACACTAGAACTCGTTTATTTCATACTTAACCAAAACCACTCTGGCATTTTAGAAAACGCTTGTATTTCACACATTGCGGGTGACATCTACAGTGGGCTCTATCTAAAGACTAAAGTGGCAGCCACATATTACATGACTTGACCATACATAATATGTGAAAGTAGAGTAGTTTATCTCACTGTCAGATAAGGTTTTACTATGAAAATTTAACTGTAGACAGGCTACACATTTATACATGTCTCAAAATAAAGCTGTGATATTAAATATTGGGCCAATACACAAGACTGCTGTAGAAATATAATAATCGTTTACAATTCTAATATCTCGCAAAGGTAATATTATTATTATTATTATTAGCACCGCGTCTTACTGCCCGTTCGGGTTATACGCACTTACGCTAATGTGTAATGGTAGGGTGATTGTGAGATGAAATGGAGAACCTACAGTTTAACGTGGAATCCGAACCACGGTGGAGGCCTGGCATTCCTCACATTCACAAGATGCCTTGTCAGAGGTGAAGGAAGGGTTTGGCAATCAGATAAATCTTTGCCGGGACCGAGGATTGAACTCCGGCCGCCAGCACAGAAGCAAAGGTAATAGACTAATAAATAATTGTATTGGATATAAAATAACTTTAAGGTGGGGATGTAAGGGACGCGAGAAAAGGTTAGTGTTTTTATGCAGTTTTTATAACAAAACTTTTGTTGGTAAACTTTAAGAAAATAGGCTACTGCTTCAGTACAAATATAGAGTTTAATTTTCTTCACGTGGTGATATCAACTGTTCTTGAATATCTGTCATAAGTGTCCTAAAATTTAATAACTTTCTCTCTTTCATTTAAAAAGTTTCCCAACTAATTTCGTTATACTCATGACAGATTTTCAAGAACTGTCGAGGTCACCACGCGAAGAAAATTAAACTCCATGTTTGTACAATACTTTATTTATTTTGACCAAAGAAATGTTTTGCCATAAAATAACTGCAAAAACACCAGCCTTCTCCCACTTTCCCTACATCGCCACCTTAAGCTTACTTTGTTTATTAATATAGTCTAGTTTTTATATACATTAGAGAATAAAATTAGGCTTACTGAATAAACTAGTCAAACTTTCATTATTTTCAAGATAGGATGATATGAGTTGATGAAATGATACAACTAGCTGATAAAATAATTACTACAGTAGTCCCATGGCTTCTTTGGTGCTGACTGACCGCTGACAGTTAAAAGCTTTGAAAAGTTACCAGACCAAATTATGTATCCCTACGCCGAACCATATGATCTGCAAAAACGTGTGTTTAGCAGCTGTCATTTCTGACGTTCAAAATGTAGGTATATACCTAAATGTTGACTGTCAGNGTAGGTATATACCTAAATGTTGACTGTCAGAAGTCAGCTGTGAGCTGTCAGTCAGCACCAAAGAAGCCATGGGGCTACTGTACGTATGTACGTACTATATGAAATGACCCGACTAGGGGATGAGTGACATGACTATGACAGAGAAAGGTGTGCTCACCGTTTTGGACAGTATGCACGAGTCGTTAAGGTAGAGGTGATGCGTCTCCCAACGTCTCAGGAACTTGGAACTTAGGATCTTGCTGATGACCGTCCTGGTGTGGTTCAAATAGCAGACCTGAGTATCTCCTTCTCGCAAGAGTTTGAATCTGGGACCCGACCCGGGGGTGTAACAGCTTACGGAATGAGTGAGGGGGGCCAGTAGCGCGCTTTGTTGCACAGGAGACATAGGGATACTACCGCCAGGGGACGCCGAAGAACTGCCCGACTCGACCGAGTTCTGGCGAGATGTGACGGCCGACGACGGCACCGAAGACGACTGGGGCGTGGTGATCCAGTCCGGGGAAGGCGCCGGAGACACGTTGGCGGAGGAAGAGCTCGCGACCGAACCGTTTGAGAACGGGGGCTGCCAACGTCGGTGGTCTTCGGCGCGGTGTTGGTTGATGTGGACTACCAGCGTCGTCGGTTCCCTGTGGCAACTGTTACTCCTCGAATTGTTCGCGCTACTGTTGCTACTGGAACTGTTAGCACTGCAAATTATGTCACTTGTCTTTCCGCCCGACAACTTTGACGTCACCGCGGAGGACACGCGTTTTTTCCAACGTCCGGCTCGCTGAGGGGGCGGCAGCGCCTCCTGCGTCGTAGGGACGACGGTGGGTACCTCATGGTGGCCGTTCTCGACCGGCGGCTCCTTCCCTATCTCCCCTGTAGGACCCATGTCTGGATTCGAACACTCTTCTTCACCACCGCGGTTTTTTCGACCGAACGGCTTAGAGAAGCAGAACATTAATTCCACACACGACGACACTTTGACGGATTATCTTTAGCACTTGTTCACAAAGAAAGGGCTCTAACACTGTCGTCATGAAACTACTTCGATACTATTTATCTCATAGCCTTATTACTTTTAGTTTAATTTATGGCATGATTACACCGCGCACCTTCATGACACTTTGACGACAAAATAACATGTTTCAAACCATATAATTCGTTTACACATAAAATCTTTCATTTAAGTTGAAATAGTTATTGAAGCTTGACGAATTCAAATATCTTATGGACGCTTTTTAATACACACACCGAAATATTAACAATAACTTGAATGAATAAAAAATAAATAGTATTGGGGCAAAATATTGTATGCTATGAACACGACACTATACCGAATAGAAGCCAGCGAGCTAGCTATAGGCCAATCAATAGGCTATGTAAACAATTTTTAAACGCAGCATTTTAAACGTAGCGTATACATTTAACTAAACTAAGTTTATAAAGAAATAAATTAAATTGTCTAAAATGGAAGACACTTATGGCAAACGTCGTACAACCACGTTTTATATAGTAACTACACCTTAATAGTAATGTTATGCTATTAATAAAGTTCGTGAATCAAACATCGATTAATATGTTTGTTTTGAAACAATGATACATTTTTGTTGTAAAACAAATTCGCTATGTTTAAAATGTTGCTTGAGAAAAATTAGGCTATAATTAGGCATTGGGATACACACCGTGGAGGCTACAAATAATCGAATGCACTCGTAAACCATTAAAGCACACGTAAACAATGGAAGTAAAACTGTGTTTAAATACTGAAAACTTATAGAAAGATTTGGAAGAACCGTGTTCATATACTCCTACATTCATATGCATCTAAAATTCACAGTTATATGTTATAAACGCACTGCACCACGGTCTAACTCGGAAGGGAAATGGGGCAATCTAAAACACGGCAGACACCCAGTTGTCCGACGGTCGAGGCTCTAATCAAAACTTGACCACCTATTGATGTATCAAGATCCCACTCTTATAGGTGCAACACCGCATCACTCGAGATTACCACATCTTCAAACAAGTCACACACAACAGCTGTAGTCCGCTACTACCGCACAACATCGATAACCAGCTATAAACCACAAGCTAAACGATATTCCCCTCGATATTATGAGTCGATTCCATTTGTTAATAATCGATACTAGTCGTTGTCAACTCTTGAGTCGTGGCCATTGATCTCTATGATATAACTGGATGGACGTCTGTGGCTGAACTTTACAAAATGTCGTCTGCATATCATTGTATAAGAGAGAAAAAAACTTTCGGGTATCTTTTTCTCTATTACACCCATACAAGGCAAAGTGGCATTTTGACAACGTTCATTGATTTAATAGAATATATGAGATACATCAATGTCTGATAAGTTAAATGAAATAAATGTGTTAGTAAAATCTTTTAAGAGCATAACAAAGTTCGAAACTGATGAATTTTTTAAAAAAATAAGTTGATTTAGGCTAATATATAGGATGAGTTTTGAAGGAATCTCGTTTGTAAGGATCTATTTCGTACCAGAAGCCTACCCTATAGTAGTATTTGGATAGAAAAATACCTTCCAGAAGGGAAGTTCTAAGTCCACTCTAAATGGCCGTTTATCCTACCAAAATAATATATAAGAGTATTCTAGTACGGAATAAATCCTTACAGGCTGAAATTATTACTAGGCTCACCGTTTAGTAGATACCGTTATTCCTACAAGCCTATAACCTAAATTATCGTTTGAACGTAAGACTTATACACAAAGTATGTCATTCAAACAGATGTAATACAGTTTTAGCTAACTTGTTTCATTATAGTTATCGAACTTTTAACATAATATGGTTTATGCAGGCAATATACCAAATATGAAACAATTTTTTTTAATGCTTAATATAATAATACTTTCTACAAACCTATAACCGAAGTGGTCATTTGAACGTATGGCAACTACACAAAGTTTGTAATTCAAATGAATGTAATCAAGTTTTAAGATACCTTATTCCTTATTTATCGAACTTTCAAAATAATATGGCTTCTGAAACCAATATACAAGCTAATAGACAACTTTAAATATAAAGTCTGTTCAGCGTAGGAATTGTTTTCATAAAGTCCTTTTTCTCTACCAGAAATATATCCAATTAATCTTTTTTATCTTAGGACCTAAGTGCAAAATTAATATTTGATTAAATATTACAATCCCGAAGTACATCAAATATATATTCAGGTCTTGCATTTAATATACAAATAAAAACATTACAAATAATATACAATATTTTCTTATAGTTTTTACACATACTGTTGACTCTTTTCTTGATTAATCGAGTCATTAATTTTACTTTTCGTTAAACCTATTTGAGCTTTATATCTTTTAGTAGTTGGTTGAATGATTTTAAAATGGTACATCGTATTCTTATTTACCATAATAATTTGAACACTTGCCTAATATGTCCACTTATTTCACTATATGTTAAGGGGATGCTATTGGAATGTCTGCATATTTGTTTGTATTTATCTAAATGGTGATATTCTACAATAAGGCTGCATATATAAAGTTGGTTTAGAAATTAGAAGAAGAATATTACGTTGAGAGTTGAGTGTATGTTTGTGTGCATTTTTTGTGAAACCAAATACGGTTTTCAGGATTTTTTTCTTGTGAATGTGGAATTTTGATAGCACAACATTCTGTAACCACTGTCCTCCTATTCCCCTGCCCATCATGTCCACAGGTAGCTACGTCATTATATATCATTGATTAAATTAATAACTTTTATTATTATTTTTATTATTATTATGATATTCATTTACCCTGGAAAGTATTCTTACCCTGACCAATCTTATAAGTTAAGCCATAACATATAAGGTAGGCTCGCTATATTTCAGGTTAAATGAAGAGTACATTCTAAGTTGACAACAAACATTGGTCAATCCTTTTAGCTTAGTGCTTTTTTTTAGAAGGAGAGGGGGGGTTGTCTCATCTATGATATCTTACGATGATTAGTCCTAGGTAAGTATGACTACTACGTCCACCTTTTTGTTTCAGTAATAACTTGTTTGCGTCCAGTTGTATAAAAGATTATATCTGTGATGTTTATTCATGTATGGTGAATTTTAGAAGAACATGTGTACAGCTTTAGTTTCCCTGAATTTATTATAATACTATGGTTATCCGTTCATGTTAATTGCATTTTATTTTGGTCTTGTAAACGGTATTCGGCCATTTGGAGGATTTAGTGTATTGTTTGTATTGGGGTCTCGTCTGCGTTTAAGTATATGATTCCAAGGGCACCACACAAAATATTTTGGGGGATTGGAGGTTGAGACAGCGAATTTTCCAACTATAGGCATTTTAAATTAGAAAATTTTCCATATGAAAACGTTGAGCACACCCAGGTGTATGGTGGTATGGGATTAATAGAGTGGGCAGGGGGGTTATCTACACAGAAAATTGTAAGATTGTATGAGATAATCCAGCCTTAAATAAAGGCTTTAGGCAACTGTATTTTAAAAGTTATTTGATTTGTAAATTATGGAATTCTTAAATTTTAGTGTTATTTGTTTGCTTTCTATACAATCTACCACAGAAGGTATCTCCTTTCAATGTTTGATTAGCTATTAATTTGGGAACATTTGAAGAGTAGGGAGTGAAAGTTGAGAAATTTAATATTGGTTTGTGCAAGTCTGCTTTAAAGAACTGTCATAATCAAAAGTACTGCGATACAGAGTAATTAACTTCCCTATTCAAGATCTCGTCGCCCAACACAAATTCCCAACTTCCAAGCTTTTTCCCCAACATTGGAAGATGTGGTACCTTACTAGCTCCTCCAGTGCAATGTACCTATATGTATACATTCTTTACTTGTTTTATGATTGTATTGGTGTAAATTAAGTATAGATTTGGTCCTAATATATATCACCGTGTCCTATTACACACCAAGGTTATAGGCTGATACTAATATTAAGCATTGTGGTAGTCTCATACTTGTAATTTTTATTTCACTCTTTTGTGCATTAATTTGTTAGAAAAATAATTTTTGTAAGGTATTCTTTAAATAGTCTTAATTAAGGTCTACATATTTCAATAATACTTAATGAATTTATTAATAAATCAATGATAGGTGTGCCAAAACATTTTAAGGTCAATACATAGTGTCAAAACGTGCTTGTTGATGCTTAGGGTTCTGTACATATATATATTTAATCCCTAGAAGATTTTTAGCGCTCTTTTTTAAATCCATATTTACCTGTTTTTATTATATTGAATTTATTTAAATAATATTTCAATTTGATATCCATATATCTTTCTATTAGCCTACCATATTTTAATTTTTTTTCTAGTAGGTCTTTACGTATTGGTTTAGAGAAGTGATCTCTACACTATAATAAATAAACCTAAGCACACCCCTTGCAAAGGACCAAAGTGTGACGCTCAAGTTTGTCATCGGCTTGATTGTGAGGGAAAAGATTTAACGGTATCTTTCAATGTTTTGCGCAAAAACATGAATCTGATCAATAAAAGTAGTATTGTTTGAAAATAGTGAAGTATTATACCACACTTGGCTGAAGAAAAAATGTACATTAAATGATATACAATTCAGTTTTACAGTTAATATAGTAGGTCAATAAATACTTATAACATATTTATTCTTTAATATATTAAAATATGTAGCTTTCAGATATCTGGTTTACATTATGCCAGTACTAAATTAAAGTTGGCTCTTAGCTTGTATATTGGTTTCAAAAACCATATTATATTGAAATATGGTAGCTAAAAACTTGATTCTATTTGTGTGAATGACAAACTTTGTGTTAAAGCCTTACGTTCAAACGATCATTTAGGTTATAGGCTTGTAGAAAGTATTACTATATTAGCCTACATAAACTTATTTAAAGAAATAAGTCAAGAAAGACAAACTTAGTTATGCTTTTAAATTCTTTGATTAACACATTTAAACAGTAGCCTACCCACAGAGGGGCTCGAGCCCCCTACCGTAGTTTGGGGATCATCCGAGATCTACGCAGATCCTAAAATAAAATAAAATGGGGGAGGGGTTTGACCAGTTAAACATTGTGATCAAAGAAAATATCAAGGGCCACACATCCTTGTGTTGATCCTCCCTAGTAGTCCTAATTGATGTTCTAGCAGTCTAGGAAGTGGCATAAGTCCTGAAAATTGCGGCAGGTTCCAAATCTTCCAGTTTCACACGTGGTTCCATCGAGGGGTTGCACAGTGGCTAGACAATTACCTATTCTAAATAATCGTTGTTTTTGTGACAGTAGGCCTATGCGACGGTTAAGCCAACTTTAATTTAGGCCTATTTATTTAATATATTTGTTGATAATCACGTTTATTATAGTAAAACTATTAATTACCCATTGAACAAATAACAATAAAAAACTTTTCAAAAAAGCTTATATGTGTATACAATGGTAAAAAAAATTGCCTCCGGTGGTTCCGTTATGACCCACCCCCAAACCCCCTTCAGCCTCCCTAATTCGCAATCCTGTATACGCTACTGCATTTAACTAAATATACATTAATGTATCTAATAAATTATTACAAATTAACGAATTATGTCAAAATGCCACATTGCCTTGTATGGGTGTAAGAGAAAAAGAGATATCTGAAGGTTTCTTTCTTTCTTACACAATGGTGTACAGACGACAGTTTAAAAATTTTGATCACAGATGTTCATTCGTCTTTATTTATATAGAGATTAATAGCTTGTAATCAGCGTAGTCTAAGTAACAAATTGATCTTGGGTCTTGTCTGCTGCGAACATTTTCGAGACGTCATCTGCACACAATTATGTAATAGATAAAGAAACTTTCGGGTATCTTTATCTCTCTTATAACACATTCAATGGTATTTGGCCCTTTTGACATATTTCTATAATTTGTAATAATATATTAGATATGTCAATATATGTGACAATAAAATAAAATAAATGTGTTATTAAAAGATTTGAACAGCATAACTAAGTTCAAAACTTGTAATTTCATTTTGTTTAAAATAAGTTGATGTATGCTAATGTATGTAATGATTTTGGAAGGAAGCCCGTTTAGGAAGACCTTTTTCGTAAACAAATCCAACAATATATTAATATTTTGGTAGGATGAAAGACCATCGAGAAGGGACTTTCTCCTAATGTTCTAGAAGGCCCTTTATCCTAACAAAATACAGTCTGATTTCAGTAGGAAGAACAGTAGAACATTTTTGGAAAAGTTAATAGGCTGCTAGAACGTATCCCTACACCAAAACATATGGTTTGAAATACCATAGTATATTAAGCTGCTGGCACTTTTGTCAAACATAGCATCAAAATCATAAAAAGAGAAAAATTATAATAGTAAAACTAAATGACAATTCTAATTTTCTTTAAATTAAATAGTAAATTTTTGAAAAATAATAATGCTAAGAAAATCCTAGTTTCAAGAATTTTTCACATGTCATATATTATTATTTAATGGTTAGACAGTAGGTACTATAATATGTTTGATATGTAAGAGCTTAATTTATCTATTGTTTTGATAAGGTAATTGGGTCTTTATTAATTTTATTTAATATCCGTAAAAACATATTAGCAACTATAGGAGTTAGTTACTATCATCCCTGGACTAAACACATTTTTTAATAGAAAAAACCCTATAATATGTTATCTTACTTACCACGCCCTCATACCACTAAAAATAAAGAGAAACAATCAAATGATTACTAAAATTATAATTAAATTTGGTTTTTAAAACTTTATTCATTTTTTCAACATCTTAAGGGGATGGATCACCATGAAAGATGAGCGCGGCCGGTTTCTAAGGCGATTCCTCTGTACCCGATTACTAAG
>CABFVX010007090.1:0-33953 GCA_902151425.1 Timema shepardi
CATTACAGTCATCCAAAGTGATAGATGTCAGCTGTTGGTGTAGTGATATATTAGGGACTACTTCTAGTAACATTTCGAGCTGTCATTCAGGTAAACTTAGCTCGTGAATGCCTTATATAAATAAATACATTTAAAAAAATTACAAATTAAATGAGTCACATGCCAGGAAGAAAAGCAACATACAATCAGAGCAAAAGCTGCACGGTAAGTTATTTTCTAGAGTTTTAGAAATACTGGGGTACACCAACCATTCTGTAAAATATAAAAGCAACCTATACAGTTGAGAACACTGGCAAAACAAACAGTTTTGAGGTTTGAAAGAAGAAGGATTCCGAACTTTACATGGCAAATCGAGTGGAAGAGATTTTCTATTGAAGCATTCAAAACCATATTTGTTAAGGTACTATAATTATAAATATGTGATGAAGCCCATGCCACATGTTGCAAAAATCATTTTCCTTTTTTTCCCTACCAATAAAATTACTTTCTTATAATATTTCAAACATCAATATCTATTTATACCAATTCATGGTAAATGGCAGCCAAAGTTTAACGCATGGTTTCATTTCCCCCACAATACCTTATTTAAAGCTAGATTTCTTGTATTATTAGAGTCGTGGTAGTCCTGTTTACTGATCCGCGATCATAGTTAACGTTTCAAACTAACAGATAGCATTGAAATCTAGAAACCGTCAATTTCGACCTGAATTGACATTTTACGCTCTGCTGAACAATTTCTTTGAGCGACATGTGACATGTTTTTTATGGGATGCATCACATATGTGAGAAAAGTAAAAAAAATGGCACCAAACTGATGAATTCAATGAAATTTGAAAGAAATGAAAATGCATGCACCCCTTAACCACTTATTTTTATAGAAAGCCCAACCTCAACCACCATAATTGATTGACCGTCACTAAAATTTGACATTATAGAAATATGTCTTACTTGATTTATGAATATTACATTTGTAAGAAGGTACAGGGAAGGTGGATAGAAACATATAAAAGGGGGGACAAACACAATATGGCCTTTACAATGAAAAGAAGAACAAAGTTCACACTTTACACTGCTGCCAATGGACAAAGAGGTAATGGATGTCTCTTAAAAGAAAATCGATCGTCACCGCCCAATCCCCCGACCCAGGTTTCATTCTACCGGAACTCATAATTGATTTATGAATATTAAATTTCATCTGAAACATTATAAACTACAGTAGCCCCATGGCTTCTTTGGTGCTGACTGACAGCTCACAGCTGAGAGCTGATGGCTTTGAAAAGTTACCAGACCAAATAATGTATCCCTACACCGAACCATACAATCTAAAAAAAACACGTGTTTAGCAGATGTCAGAAGTCAGCTGTGAGCTGTCAGTCAGCACCAAAGAAGCCATGAGGCTACTGTACTTCTGTATGGACTATTGTATAACTTCTCTTTATGTTACTAAACTGGCTAAGAATTTAAATAATTAAAATTGTAATATTTTTTCCCAGCCATTGTGGCAACATGGGTTACTAATTTTCAAATAAAGGGTTTCCCATGAAAATAAAACTGCAGAAAAATTTAGGTGCAAACGTTATATTTAAAGACGAGCAAATGGCAATATTTTTAAGGGCACATTCATTTCCTTGGACCTCAATCATTTCAAGTTTTAGCAGGTAGCATTTTCTGAGTTTGACAAAAACAATTAGCCACCAGGCTAAATTAAAAAAAAACAATCAATATACCAAAGGCAAAATAAACTGTAACTATACAGGGTGTCTACTGGGTCACCAAAGTCACGAAAAGTTAATAATTTCAAAATAGGTCACCAAAGTCCCGGAAAAGTCACGACCTTTCAATATTTTGTTAATAAAGTCACGAAAATATTTTTTGCGCGAATTTCCCGCGCAGTGTAACAACGTGAATGCGTCGAATGTCGAGCCATCCACCACCCATGATGCCATGCGCTAGCCGCAAGGTCTCTGATTATTTTCACAATGACACCATCTATTTAAAGTTTAATGTTGAATGTGAGTGCATTATGCCTATATATATATGCATTATTTAATGTTAAATCGTTCATCGAAGGGATTTGTTGGTCATAAAAAGCCACTAATTTTTGTTTCTCCAACTCAGTAGACACCCTACTATAGTATGTGGATGAAAATCTAACTGTGGCATTATAGATTTATTATATAAAATCTTAGGTTAGAAATAAAAAAAAAAAAAAATTGGCCATTTCCTATGTTCACCCTTGTTAATTAAAATCCTCGAGTATAAGCAATGGTCCGACACCTTAGGTCAGTTGGTAGAGTGTCTGTCTACTGAGCTAAGGCTCCTGGGTTCGATTCCCAACATGGCCGAAAATTTACCATTGATGAAAATATAGGTTTACCCTTTCACATTGATAAATTGATGGGTGGGGACTGGATGTTGTGCCAGTCTTAAGTTAGATTTTAAGGCATACAAAGCTACGACAGGCCCAGCAGGCCGGTACTGGAGAATATATGACTTGGATAAAACATCGACCCAAGCCATAGGCTGGAAACAGTAATGGATGTAAAAAAAAAAGTATATCAAATGAAACTTTTTTTTTTTTGAAAAATTGGTGTAGTACAGAATTCTTTTATAGCCTATAAGTCTACATATATAGATCTTAAAAATATCATTCATATCTTATATGTGTGTACTAAATACTTGGATAATATCCATATAATCAGTCATCTGTACACAAAACATTTACACAAAAGGCTGGTGTAGGCTTCCAGCAACTCGTGCTTCATCTTGAAACATATCGTGTGCAGATTTTATCTTTTAAATAGTTCCGTACTCTCGGTGGCTGGAAACTCCACAGATTTATAATCCTGAAATCAACAATAAGACAAAATCGATAGAAATATATGTACATTTCTTAAAAGTATCTGAACTCAAAAATGTATAATGCTTAATTTGAAAGAGCATGTCTGCAGTTGATAGTTATTTATACATTTTTTATACCATTGTAATTTAAGTTTAGTTTTTTGGCAAATTTGACAATAAGTGTTTTCATTAGTATGTTTAGTGACATGGTAATTAAAAACTTAATCAAAGGGGTGGGATGATATAGGTGATGAGAAAACCTTCCAGCTGAGATCGGAACCTTCATTTCCATAGCTGGACACGCAGTCTATTGCAAGTCAAGCCCGAGACCAAATGAACCGCCTGGATTTTTTTTAAAAATCCAAATAGTTGCCAATATTTTACCCTTTTTTATTTCAAAAAGTGTTAACATTTTGTATGGTTTATAATACACAAGTAAGGCACGAAAGTGCAAAATGAATTACTACTATAAAACCAGTATTAAAATAGTGTTAATAATTAAAGATACATTATTAGAATCCACAAATAAGATTGACTTTGGTGGAGAAAAAATAGTGCAATATTCTGTAGTGAGAAATATATTATCATTACTAGCACCGCGTCTTACTACCCGTCTGGGATATACGCACTTACGCTAATGTGTAATGGTAGGGTGATTGTGAGATGAAATGGAGGACCTACAGTTTAACGTGGAATCCGAACCACGGTGGAGGCCTGGCATTCCTCACATTCACAAGATGTATTGTTAGAGGTGAAGGAAGGGTTTGGTAATCAGATAAATCTGTGCCGGGACCGAGGATTGAACCCCGGCCGCCAGCACAGAAGTCCGACACCTTACCCCTAGACCGCCAGGTCACCGTGAGAAATATACAACAGAAATAAAGGTAAAGGGGAAAATATTGAGCTAATCAACGCTCTTAACACGTAAACATCCAAATCTAGTGTCGTGCATTATATAGAATTTACTAGACCTGTACCAGAGCTGCCAACACTTTAAAGAAAAATGTAACAAAATTTCACATTGGCTCTACTCTTGCTTTATCCAAGAGCACAGGGCAGGTTATAAAGTGCTGCCAACCTTACATAGTATTGAGTGCTACACCAGCAAGTAAATCTTCAAATATTAATGTTGATATTTAATATATTTTATAAAATGGTAGAAAATTCAAAGCTACCATGAAATTGTAAAAAACAAGTAACTTTATATTTTTTGAACATAACACACAAGTTTGATAAAAGCGGCAGCTATGGTCTACTAAGCGTCCACACCTTCGCTACTGCGACAGGTTCAATATTCAATATTCATCGAAGGAAACGAGTCTTGTCGAGAGTTGTGAACAGGATGACGAAAAGTTTGTCTCTTACCCGTCGACCGATGTGATGGTCCATCCCCTCGTCCAAGAGTTCTGCCTCCCAGTCCTCTCCCTCTTCGGTGGGATCGAAGTTATACAGCGGCATGAGATGGTGGCGCAATCTATCCAGCCGTCTTTTACGCACCAGTAGAAATGCCTGCCGTACATGAGCAACATGTGACACGTTTGTTTAACACGGACCGGAGGGTTGTTGCTTACCAGAGACTAATCCAACAGTTCATGTCAGTAGGTACCAGACTAAGACTAAACTGGCCACTCTGAGTTATTGCCACGGTTGATGCGGATGGAGTTTGTCTGTTATTGGTTTCGATGACTAAACACTAGTTAGTTCTAACTTAAGACACAGGAATCAAACCCAGGACCTTTGACTTAGTATGCCAATGCTCTTGCTACTGAGATATCCAGGATTAGTCCCATGCTCAGGGCTATTATTAACTCATGTTTTAAGGCAGAGTCTGTGATGAATGTGCGAAAATCATCAGATTCATATAAACATTATTATTATTATTGTTATTAGCACCGCGTCTTACTACCCGTCCGGGTTATACGCACTTACGCTAATTTGTAATGGTAGGGTGATTGTGAGATGAAATGGAGGACCTACAGTTTAACGTGGAATCCGAACCACGGCGGAGGCCTGGCATTCCCCACATTCAGATTCATATAAACAATCAATTAAGATCGCGAGCTATCAGATAAGATAGCCTCTACTCGAGAAGGCTTTAGGCTGCCAATAGTACAATGAGATTGTATGAATGTGCATACCATGATGGGTTTAATAGCCAACCTATTATATTTGTTAAGTACGGTTATAAACACATCTGAATATTTAAATATGCAGTTAATATTATGTATTAATATTTTGCACCGCGTTTTACTACCCGTTCGGATTATACGCTTTAAGTACTAATTACTCTAATGGATTAGGAATTGGGAAGGTTGAATTAGAGGAAGTGAACCCTCATTTGCGTGGAGGGAGAGTGGAAAATCAGTTAGGAAAAACCACCCCCAGTTCACCCGACCGAGATTCGAACCTCAATCTCCCCGTCCTCGGCGGTCGAGCTCAACACGACAAGCGCGTTAGCCAACTACGCCACCGAGGCGGGTGTCAAGAAATATTGAAAATGGCACGATGGTGCTAACTTGTAAAATTTGGGCTCACCACTGCAGAAAGCGTGAGAGCTACAATGACAACTCCTAGAGGAACAATCACAAAGGGTACACCGGACGGCTCTACAGCAGTGTCGGCAGGAACGGTGGGATCCTCGCCAGTAGGTGAGGAGAGTGTAAGCACCAAGCCATTCATAGTGGATGATAAGGTGGATAACGATGTAGTGTTACTATCAAACATTTCTCTTCAAGCTGGAAATAAACACGACACATAAATAAACACAGCTCAAGTGACAACATTTATTATTATTATTATTATTAGCACCGCGTCTTACTACCCGTTCGGGTTATACGCACTTACGCTAATGTGTAATGGTAGGGTGATTGTGAGATGAAATGAAGGACCTACAGTTTAACGTGGAATCCGAACCATGGTGGAGGCCTGGCATTCCTCACATTCACAAGATGTCTTGTCAGAGGTGAAGGAAGGGTTTGGTAATCAGATAAATCTGTGCCGGGACCGAGGATTGAACCCCGGCCGCCAGCATAGAAGTCTGACACCGTACCCCTAGACCACCAGGTCACCATCACAATTTAATTCTTAGATGTTTTTGTAAGGTACAGTAGCCCCATGACTTCTTTGGTGCTGACTGACAGATCACAGCTGACTTATGACAGTAAACATTTAGGTATAATACCTAAATTTTGACTGTCAGAAGTGACAGCTGCTAAACACATGTTTTATCAGATCATATGGTTCGGCGTAGGGATACATAATTTGGTCTGGTAACTTTTCAAAGCCGTCAGAAGTCAGCTGTCAGTCAGCACCAAAGAAGCCATGGGGCTACTGTAGCTTCATCTAAATTTATTAACTTAATTTTACTATTCAATTTAATAGGCCATCATTCTTGTTTAGTTTTACTTACACCCGGAAGCTGTCAGACGCACCTGTGGTTTCACAGTGGAAAGGGGAGGTTTGCACAAACAAATTGCCAATCAGTGTATTAGGTTCCGGCGTTAGGGATTTGGTATATTGAGAATGGAAGCATTGAACACACACACTTGGACCCTGTTAACACTCGACTATGTAGGATGTGTTACACAGATCTGCGCACAATAAGCTATTTGGAGTCATGGAGATAACTGGTAGGAAACAGGGTCCCCTATGGGGCATTGACTAGGTGGTTGATTCATTTTCAAGGGAAATTATAATCCAGACGATGTAGTAAAATCTTACATAGCTTTTTTATTATTTAGTATTAAAATATAAAATGTGATAAATAAAAAGTGCACTACCAACTTTGTAATGTCTATTAAACACCAACCCGCCTCGATGTCGTAGTTGGCTAACGCGCTAGTCATGTTAAGCTCGACTGCTGAGGACAGGGAGATCGAGGTTCAAATCTCAGTCGGGCGAGTTGGGGGTGGTTTTTCCAAAATGATTTTCCACTCTCCCTCCACGCAAATGCGGGTTCACTTCCTCTAATTCTTCAACCTTCCCAATTCCTAATCCATTAGCGTAATTAGTACTTAAAGCATATAGCCTGAACGGGTAGTAAGACGCGATGCTAAATATAAATATATTATTAGACACAAAATATAACTTCAGACTCGACCTTGTACAAGTTTACACATCCCCACGAGTTGGCCTGGTCACTTCCCCCACCAAGTTATGTGTTCTACCGCACCCCCTGACTGCCGTGGGCCAAACCAAAACAAGGTGGGAGAGCAAGATGGAGAAATCGACTAGTCAGACTGGTTGAGGTACAAAATTTTGGTCTCAACTATACAATTATTTGTTGGAACTTGTTGAATAATATTGTAGTGGGTGGATTAACCATTTTACATGTAAATCTATTAAGTCTATATATTAACTTTGTCAAACCCTTGTTACAACACCTTAAGCTTTTAACAATAATATGACTAACCTTTACAACTTAAAAATAAATAATAAATATTGCTTGCTATGATTATTAAAGTGATTTTATTTGATATGTACCTTTTCCAGAAGCTTGTTGCCCATTCAAAAAATACTGTTTATGTAAATTAAATTCAGGTTATAAGCAAGAAAAAACTTGCTCTAGTCATCAGATAGTAAACACACTTATTAAAAGTGACAGCAACAGTGCCGTATGCAGGTACTTTGTTTCAATCCTTCCTAACAATCATGTGAGTAAATATAGATGATATATTATTACAGAGCTTGTCTCATTCTTCTAATGACACACCTAACAAGTTACCAACACATAAGAATTATAAATTAATTATGTTAATAGGTGGAGATTGTTATACATGTAGAAACTACACTCTATTAGGACGAATAATTATTTACAAAAATAGTACAGCAACCTAAATGGGATGTTTTTGAAATGGATAGTATAAATAATACGGATTATATTGAACTTTTTTTAAAGCTGATATCACAGAAACAATCAGCACCATCATGAATGTGAACACTCCTATTAAGCCCTCTAAAAATCAATCACGAATAATGATTATATAATATATTAACAATTGTCCATGATGATATTAATAAACCTACATTCCTTCCCAAAGGCATTTTTCAATTTTGGCTTGTAAACAACTATTTCAATGTGGCGCATATATTTACTCAGTCATTTGTTTTTTTCTTTATAGTTAAAAGTTACTTCCGCTAGAGTGTAGCACATTCTCAAGTTTTAGAGGAATGAAAAAGGATTTGTGGAGTGTTTGTGATTATTGTGCCGTTTATTCTCGTAAGTAAACATTTATTCTAATATTGACACTATTTGGTTTGATTATCATTAAAGTGTATTGTTTCTGAACATGTTTTTTTCGGAGAAAACATGAGAATTTAAATGTTTTGAGTGTTTTTGTATTTTTCTGCTACAAGGTTACACAGGGATGGGTCCGTCTGCCCGACGTCATTTATATAAAAAAAAAGGCGACGAAACCAATTTGTTACAGTTTTAGTTGAGTCAATTCTAAATATTAATTTGTGCTTTTTAGCATTGATTGGGTACTATTTGAGTAAGATAAGGAACTTACTTTTGTTTATTGGATTAAGATTATAGGCCCATCTTGGGCGATCGTCTGCATTTTGACACATGTCCATACTAGGCTATAATATAAACATTATTTAGAAACCATATTTAACCATCATTGATATAATATTGGACTTTGCTATTCTGAAAATCTTTAGTAATGTCTACAAAATAATAAATTGCAATAAATTATAACACCTTGATTGACAAACTATATTGTCATTGATAAATTTTATAGATTTGTTAGTTTTAACTATTTTCTTAGAAAATAGACACATTATTTGGGGATGAAACCTAAGAACAATACCAAGGTAGATACATTTTATGGTTCCTTTTAAGGTTTTTTTAAAATCTTACCTTGCAGTGTTAATTATTCTATAAGACAACAAAAATTGCTAACCATTAAAATATTTTGATTGGTTGAATAATTAGGTAACTATTCTTTGTGTTAATCAATAAAATGTTTTTACCAGAATACACACACGGCAACTTTGTGTAAATAGGTAACTTATCTGTATTAATAAAAAATTGTATTTTAATTGAAAGTACCTTGAAGGTTAGGTTTGTTTTACTTTTTTTTGGACAACTAGTTTAAGTATGTTTGATTATTTTTTTCTATTATAAGCCACAAACGATTATTTTTATCTAATTATAATGATTAAATGTATTTGATGTTTAAGTGTGGTAACCCACCTCGGTGGCGTAGTTAACTAGCACACTGATTTCGTGATGAGCTAGACTGCCGAGGATGGGGAGATCGAGGTTTGAATCTCACTTGGGTGAACTGGGTGTGGTTTTTCGGTAAACTTCCTTCCCAATTCCTAACCTAAATTAGCGTAATTAATACTTATGCATACAACCCGAATGGGTAGTAAGAAGCAGTATTGTTATTTAAGTATAATAGTGATTTTAAGTTGGCATTTCTGTTGCTGGTGACCTGGCGTTCCAGGGGTAAGGTGTCGAACTTCTGTGCTGGTAATTCGAGATTCAATCCTCGCATACCGGCACAGATTTATCTGATTGCTAAACCCTTCCTTCACCTCTGACAAGACAACTTGTGAATGTGGGGGATGCCAGGCCTCCACCGTGGTTCAGTTCCCTCGTTAAACTGTAGATCCTCCATTTCATCTCACAATCACCCTACCATTACACATTAGCGTAAGTGCGTATAGCCCGAACGGGTAGTAAGACGCGGTGCTAATAATAATAATACACGGAAATAACTAATCTCTAAGGCTATGTGTACGCAGTCTACAAAATGTCTAAACACATTTTTGCCGTTTTCATGTATTCAATAAGTTTGAATGTAAGTGTGTACAAAGGCAACGACATGACAGCAGTTGAAGAGAGTTGTCGAGCGCCACAACAGTGCGATGACTTATTTGTCTTTCGACTTGGATGCACCCAGTCCAAACAAATGGAGCTGTGTACACTTGCAAACAATTCTGCCGTTGCTCACGAGATTGCGCTTGGACCAGCCCGTGACTTCAGTCTAGTTTTGGAACAAATATTGCAAAGGCCTATAGTTCCTATCTATCGTTCGATTGTACTCCTCCAATTGGTGTCCTGATGAGAAATTGAAATGTCCAACTAGAACCAAAAGTTCACCCAAAACTGGAAACACCCATTCCATGGTATAAAAAACGAAATCATTCCTATAACGCTCAAAACCTGTATAAAACGTTCCAAGTGAAAGTCTTTCACTGTAAATGGGGTGTACCTAAAATTGACGTTCACGTTCTCTATTGCAGGCTACAAGAGCAAAAACAGCACCTACTTCTTCTACGTCCATTATGATAATGGATGTAATAACTTTTGTTTTCCCTGGCAACAAATATGTTCCCTGTGAACACACACACACGCAACGCGACTATTTCGTCGCTCATCTGTTGTTTTGCAGTTGCTAGCCAGAATGGTAACAACATTATTATTAGCACCACGTCTTACTACCCATTAGGGTTATACACACTTACGCTAATGTGTAATGGTAGGGTGATTGTGAGATGAAATGGAGGACCTACAGTTTAACGTGGAATCCGAACCACGGTGGAGGCCTGGCATTCCACACATTCACAAGATGTCTTGTCAGAGGTGAAGGAAGGGTTTGGTAATCAGATAAATCTGTGCCGGGACCGAGGATTGAACCCCGGACCCCCAGCACGGAAGTCCAACACCTTACCCCTAGACCACCAGATCACCTAATGATTTCCATGTAAAGTTGTCATAAGTGTAGGCTATTCTGAGATGCATTTTAACCAATAAATACCCGCCCCGGTGGCCGCGTGGTCAGACACGTTACTCTTGTATAGGCTGGGCTGCCGTTGACTGTGAGATTGAGATTGGAATCTTGGTCAGGTGTAATGAGGGTGGTTTTTCCTAAATGCTTTTCCACTCCTACTCCACACAAATGTGGGTACACTTCCTCTAAATATAACCTTCCTAATCCCTAAAATCATTAGTGTAATTAATACATAAGCATTTAAGCTGACGCGGGGCTTTAAAGAAAATTAATTAATCATTTAACTAACCGATCAAAATATTTAAATGGGTGATGCAAGGTATAATATAATTTGGTAAACACATACCTTCTCAAAAGGAACCATAAACATTCTTATCTCTGATGTCTTTTAGGTAATTTTTTTCCTCTAAAAAACCTGAAAATCGGAACTTATATAGGCGTTACACTCACCCAAATGTGGGTAATCCATTGATACCACATAATTAAGATTATTAAAAAATGTTGTTAAAATGTCCGACACCTCAGCTCAGTCAGTAACGTGTCTTGTCTACCGAGCTAAGGTTCTCGAGTTTGATTACTGGCATTGATGAAAAATGTATTATCTCCCAGGCTGTCTACCATCCGGGGAAATCAGGGAAAACGGGAATTAACCGGGAATTTGAAGTGATCGGGAAAAAACGGGAATAAGTCGGGAATTTGATATATCACAATAAAAATCCGTGCAAATGATATTTTACTCAAAATTATGAAATACAATAATCAGTAAATTATGTCATGTTTTTGCTTATAGCTGTGTAATATATTTTTAATTCCTAGTAAACAATTTTAATTCAAATTTTAAAAGTTATTATTATAAAAAAATTAATAGAAAAAACGAGTTAAAAGGATGTGACATACTTTTTTAGTGGGGAATTTTAGGAAATGATCAGGGTAAATCAGGGAAATGGTCGGGGATTTCATTGGTCAAGTTTAGTAGACACCATGTCTCCTTTCACAGTGGTGAATTAACTGCTGGCGGTTGTCTTTCCTGGGTTTAAGGTATAAGGCTGGCTTACAGTGTTGGCTCCTTGAGATGACCTAACTCAATGGACAGCTACTGCGCTCTTATGTTTCACTAACCCTAGTTGTTCACATGTGATAGTCAGTGGCACAGTTAAAGGCATCGCCGTTATTTTAGTCTGAAAATGTATGAAGAATGAGTTATTATTTGTAAGGTAATAAGACCATTTTATTTAATAGTGTAATGAATGATAAAATATACATAGGAGGTGATGAATAAGACAAAAGCGACCGGGGTTCAATCCTCGGTCCCGGCACAGATTTATCTGATTAGCAAACCCTTCCTTCACCTCTGACAAGACATCTTGTGAATGTGGGGAATGCCGGGCCTCCACCGTGGTTCGGATTCCACGTTAAACTGTAGGTCCTCCATTTCATCTCGCAATCACCCTACCATTACACATTAGCGTGAGTGCGTATAACCCGAACGGGTAGTAAGACGCGGTAATAATAATAATAATAATAATAATAAGACAAAACGTTTGGGGAAAAGGGAATGTCCGCGTAAGAGGTCTCTAAAACATCTCGGGGCTAATTTATGTACTACTTGTCAGTAGGAAAGTAGGAAATGCCCTACTTTTGAGATAAAACTCCTACTTTTTGACCTCCAGAAGAAAGAAACTGTTTAGTTTGTAGAGGTTTATGTGTGGATTTTCTTGTTTGCCGGTAAGTTAGCAAAACAAAATATTGTATCATACAGTGTCGGCCTGTTTGAATAAATTTGATGTATGGCTGAATGCTTGTACAGTATCTTTGAAATTCAATGGTTATGAAATTGTTTTTGGAGGCAGCGTTGTAATGAAGTATTTCCAACTAGAATAAGCTAAATTAAAAGGCGTGTTGAGTTATTCTTGTGATACCCCATGGAAATACCGATGTTGAGCGAGGATTCCCACAGATATCAAACCATCTTACTGACAACAGGACCGTCAGAGGCGTGCAGTCCACCATTACAACTATCAGTGCAACACAAACATTTCATCAAGTTGTACTTGGCTGGACTCGAAGAAGAGGAGAAAAAAGGGCAAGAAGATAAAGAGAGAGAGAGAGAAAACCAAAGGGAAGAGTATCAAGCATATAGGAAAGTTTTGGAAACTAGAGAGGAAATGCAAAAAGAGAACCTGTTAGAAAGCAAGAATAAGAAGCTAAAGGAGTTCACTCTTACAAGTGATTGGTGGCAGAAGCGAATGAAAGGATTAATAATGCAATGATCGGAAAGGTTTGCTAATAGCTCCAATTACGCTAGAAGCTCCGGGCAAAAAATTTGGAAGAAATTGATTCTGCTGTTGAGAAAAATAAGAAACAAACAAAATCAAATTCAAAAGGGGAAGACGACAATGTTGGTCTACTTTTGTGCAAGTCAATAATATGAATCAAAGAAATTCAAAAACAACTGAAAGAGTGATTACTTTTTTTTTTTCCAGCATATAACTCTAATGGGTAGTAAGAGGCAGGGGTAAAAAAATATTTTTTATTTTGATGTTTCACAGATTATTTTCTTAATATATTTTATCTTTAGGTTGAATACAGTCATATTTTAATGATAATGAACATCAATATTGTAATAATTATCATTATTATTACTATTTTGTTTCACTATCATTATCTCCAAATTTGGATTTGTAATGAAATGACAAAGTAAAATAAATACTGTACTAAAGAGAAAAGAAATTAAAGATTGATGATGTGTAGCATTCCTCCTTTCTTCTTTTATAAAATACTTTTTTTATTTTTGCTACAGGCCCAATAACATAAACACATTGTTCTTATTTAAAATATTGTTTTTAATTACCTATTTTATTTTGGCAATATGAGGTGAATATAGTGTTTTTAACATGTCCTACTTTTTTATCAAATTGGCAGTCCTACTTTTCCTACTTTTTGACACCCAAAATATGCTGGGGCCTATAAAAAATATAGAATGGAGAAGTTGCGGGAGGAAGAAGGAAATGTTTGGTCAAGGTCATTGTGACACTGCCTATCCTCAAGCTGTCTTCCTCCTCTATACATGAGGTTGTTTGTTTCACTGTTTCTAACCGACGGCTTATGCTCGTTGTTTCACTGTTTCTAACCGACGGCTTATGCTCGTTGTTTCACTGTTTCTAAACCGACGACTTATGCTCGTTGTTTCACTGTTTCTAACCGACGGCTTATGCTCGTTGTTTCATTGTTTCTAACCGACGGCTTATGCTCGTTGTTTCATTGTTTCACTGTTTCTAACCGATGGTTTATGTTCGTTTCACTTTCTCTAATCGACAGTGCATGTTCATGATATATTGTACATACTGTGATTCAAATTCACTTATAATGAGGGCATTGATTAAATACAATATCTCTGATTACCAAACCCTTTCTTCACCTCTGACAAGACATCTTGTGAATGTGGGGAATGCCAGGCCTCCACGTTAAACTGTAGGTCCTCCATTTCATCTCACAATCAACCCTACCATTACACATTAGCGTAAGTGCGTACAACCCGAACGTGTAGTAAGACGCGTTGCTAATAATAATAATAATAATAATTTAAAATGTTGCACATATGTTTTTTGTATATTTGATGAATAGCAGCAAGCACTTTTACAAAAATACAATTAAGTAGGCCTACTGCACTTTTAAAATAATATTTGGGGGAGGGGGGATGGGACAAAATGAATATTTACGCATCTGTTTATGTATGTGACACTCTTATGTAATCAACAAGATATTCTGCGGTATTAGCGAACCCAACATTAGCAAATCATAACTAAATAATGAAATCATATAAATAGAAAAAATAGTAAATATAACAGACAAGGGCCACAAATCTAGTACTTAATTTGACCATAGGAATTTGATGTCCTTAATGTATTTCTGTAACCAAGGTTAGATAGAGCTGCATTCTCAAAACCTTGCCAGATTTGTGTTTATATTATGCCACATCCATGGATGGTTATATTGCTCCATATCTATACATTGTTTATTATTTATTGTGTTCAACGTCAGTTTTACTAACTTAATATACAGGAAGACAAGTTTTAGGGGTAAGTAAATGTACTTGAATTAGTTCTAAACAAGGATGGGTAAATAACCACGATAAATTCCAAATAGAAAACCATAAACGTTGCAACTGGGTGAGATTTGAACTTGAATGCCCATAGTCAGCAAGCCGCACTTTTGAAATATTGATGCTTTAGACATTTGTTTCTCTCCTCACCCTCTTCTTCCTTTCCTCCCGCTCTTACTCCAACCCTTTATCCATATTCACCCCTTTCTCTCTTCTTTCCTTTGTCTCTCTTTTCTCTCTCTTTTCTCTCTCTCTCTGCTTTCCTTTCTCTCTTCTTTCCTTTGTCTCTCTTTTCTCTCTCTGCTTTCCTTTGTCTCTATTTTCTCTCTCTCTTCTTTCCTTTGTCTTTTTTCTCTCTCTCTTCTTTCCTTTGTATCTCTTTTCTCTCTCTCTGCTTTCCATTGTCTCTCTTTTCTCTCTCTCTGCTTTCCTTTGTCTCTCTTTTCTCTCTCTCTTCTTTCCTTTGTCTCTCTTTTCTCTCTCTCTTCTTTCCTTTGTCACTCTTTTCTCTTTCTCTTCTTTCCTTTGTCACTCTTTTCTCCCACTCTGCTTCCCTTTGTTTCTCTTTTTTCTCACTCATTGCTTTCTTTTCTCTCTTTTCTCTCTTTCTCTTTTATATAGGTCTTTTTTATTTTCTTCCTTTTATTTCCTCACTTCTTCTCTGTTCTCTCTATACTTCTCTGCTTTTATATAGTTCCTTTTTTTCTCCCTCGCTATATTTTCTCACTAATTTCTTCTCTTGTATTGTATTGGTTTGAAAAGGTACTCGATAGGCCACTGTGAAAGAAGCGTGTCCCGTTGGTTTGGACGTGCTGAGAGGACGAGTGTGGAGCGAGTGACGGAGCAAACGTATGAAGGTAGAGTGTGTGGATCAAAAGATAGGGGTAGGCCATGTAAGACGTTGCTAAATGTTGTAGTTGAATGTGTGAAAAAGAGAAACACTAAGAGTTTTTTTTAAGAATAAAAGAGTATGTATGACTCGGTGTATGGGTGTTGTTGAAGGGGAGGGAGTATGCCAGGATATCGAAGTGGAAAGAAAGTTAGTGAGGAGGGACTAAGTATGGAGTTGTTTTATGAGCTATAAACACTCTCTTGCCTACCTATTAAGGTAACACCATGATTGGGTATGTATATCTGTGTTTATTTTAAAGATTCATCTTATTTCAGCATTCTCTTTCTTCTTCATTCCTATATATTTTACTCTGGCGATAATATTCTTTATCCATCCTATTCTTGGTTCTTTTTTTATTGTAATGGTACATTGCTTAATGTAGATATTTTATTCACTTAATTATCACACAAGATACCTGTGATGCTTTGCGTTACACAAAGTGATATCGGGCATTTTCCAGACTGATGCTATAAAACTTGTGAAACTTACCATAGGATCTAGTGGCCGCCTTCGCCCTCGAAGTAGTCCTCTTCCGCACGTATACAGTGGTCCCAACATTTCTCCCGTTCTTTGAACGCCTCCTGGAAGTCATTTTCTGTGAGAGTGGTCCAGTACTACGTGCGATTCTGCCTGGATCTTCTCATTGGTGTCAAAGCGGTGGCCCTTCAGCTTGATCATCATTTTAGGAAATAAAAAGAAGTCACAAGGGGCTAAATCGGGGGAGTAAGGAGGGTGGGGGACAAGAGACATCTTGTTTTCCGCCAAAAAACTACCGGGGGGAAAAGGGAAGCATGAGACAGGGCATTGTCGTCTGAAACAGCCGGTCCTGTTGTCACCAAAGCTTGGGACAATGTCTTTGCACATTTTCGCGCATTCACCGCAAAAGTCACAGTAGAACGAGAAATTGTCTGTTTGACCTGCCGGGACAATTTTTTTTTTTATTTCAGCAATGCGTTTTACTACTCTTTCGGGCTACACGTTTTTGTACCAATTACGCTAATGGATTAGGAGTTGGGAAGTTTGAATTTAGAGGAAGTGAACACGCATTTGCGTGGAGGGAGAGTGGAAAACCATTTAGGAACCCCTCCCCAGTTCAACCAACCGAGATTAAAACCTCAAATCTCCCCGTCCTTGGCAATCGAGCTCAACGCGACTAGCACGTTAGCCAACTACGCCACCGAGGCGGGTCTGGGACAAAAAATTCTTTTTCCACAATTACCATAATCTAAAAAAAAAAATTATGAGCATGCTCTTAACATTGCTCTTCTACTGTCTGGCCTTTTTTGGTCTTGGGGATGTTGGGTTTTTCCATTCGGTAGGTTTTTGCTTAGTCTCAGGGTCATAACCATAAACCCAGCTCTCATCATCAGTGATAACCCTGGACAAGAAGGTTGCATCATTGGAGGTAACCTGATGGAGCTCACTGCAGGCGTCTCTGCACTGCTGCTTCTGGTCAGCTCTCAGGATCCTGGGCGCAAATTTGGTGGTGACACGGTGTGTGCCCAACTCAGAAGTCAGAATTTGTTGGCATGTTCCAAAACTTGAATGGTCCATCGTCGATTTTGACAAATTATCTGTTGGAAGTTTGGCAACTATGGCGACTGTTGTGCAGCTGCTGGGCCTCCCTCTTTGTTCGTCGTCCTCAACGGATGTCCTACTGGCCTTGAACCGGGCATGCCATTGAAACACTTGTGTACGGCCCATACTTTCTTCCTCGAACCCTCATTGAATCATATTTAGAGTCTCCGTCACACTTTTCCTGAGATTCACACAAAATTTGACGCACACACGAGGAAAAATCGCCACAGGCCACGTACACGACTCCAAAAGATTGGATGTGAAAAATTCAGCATGACCACCCAGATGCGTGAAATTTGGTACACTGACTCCCAAGCTATGCTAGTGTTACCCTCTAAATTTTCACAGCACTATTAAAACTGCTGTCCAGATGGCAGCACCAGTTTAGAGATTTTTGATACCCCTCATAACCGTGCATATATTTGATGTCATACCATGATGCTTTGTACTACACTCGTAATCCTTCACACTAAAATGAATATGATGTATTTTTATGATTTGTACCACCCATGTTTAATTATTACATTGATAGTTTATTGTAGGTGAGCTGGCGGTCTAGGGGTAAGGTGTCAGACTTCTATGCTGGCGGCCGGGGTTCAATCCTCGGTCCCGGCATAGATTTATCTGATTACCAAACCCTTCCTTCACCTCTGGCAAGACATCTTGTGAATGTGTGGAATGCCAGGCCTCCACCGTGGTTCAGATCCCACGTTAAACTGTAGGTCCTCCATTTCATCTCACAATCACCCTGCCATTACACATTATCGTAAGTGTGTATAACCCGAACGGGTAGTAAGACGCGGTGCTAATAATAATAGAATTTAGTCATAATTGATAGGCTACTTGTGATCACCTACATCGAGTCAAATCGCTGTAAGATCAGTTAAGACATGTTTTACCAAGATCAGAGGACATTAGTTAACCATATACAGCAGTTAAATTTATTACATAAAGTTAAATTGTGTTTTTGTAAATGGTTTTTATGCCTTTTCAAATATAGTAAATTCTGTTTGAAGTTTAGTTTATTGTGTCCAACTTGTTCCAGAATGGCTGACAGATTACCTTGTCACTTTGGTGTGAGTGGAAATTTCTCTTATATAATTTAAAAGTTTTTTTGGTCACATTGGTTCTATCTGTTGTTGTTTTTTGTTTGGAAAAATGTATGGCTGATATCAATATTTTGACTATTTTAGGAAAAAAATGGGATGGTTATTGGGTACAGTCTCCCTATTATCTTATATCTCTACTACCTCTCATTGCTCACTTTCTATTCCTTTATTCCTCTTTTATCCGTTCTACCCCTCCTATCCTTTCTACCACTCCTATCCTTTCTACCCCTCCTATCCTTTCTACCACTCCTATCCTTTCTACCACTCCTATCCTTTCTACCTCTCCTATCCTTTCTACCACTCCTATCCTTTCTACCACTCCTATCCTTTCTACCACTCCTATCCTTTCTACCCCTCCTATTCTTTCTACCACTCCTATCCTTTCTACCACTCCTATCCTCTCTACCACTCCTATCCTCTCTACCACTCCTATCCTCTCTACCACTCCTATCCTTTCTACCACTCCTATCCTTTCTACCACTCCTATCCTCTCTACCTCTTGTCTCCAACATATTTAATTTCTCCCTCTCTTCTTTCTCCCTCTTTTCCACCTCATTTTTTTACTTTATTAGCCACAGGCTGGAAACAGTTTATTATTATTATTTCTTTTATCCTTTCTCCCTAGTTTCTTCTTTATTTCCTTCACACTTTTTTATATTTCTTCCTTTACGGTCCCTTTCATCTCTTTACTTCACCTTCTCTTTTCTGCTTTTTCCCTTTCATTTATTCTACTTCTTTTCCAGGGGCATATTATGAGAAAATAAATAGTTATGCTGTACTTTAAAAGGTGCGGTGGGGATTCGAAAGCCAAAAGAGCCTAAACCACCATTGGCCGAGGAGGTCACTGGATTCTTCTTTGATAAATATTCGAACATGGGTGTCTCTACAACAGTGGTTCTCAAAAATGTACGACTTCTCCTTACTTGTATGTTATCTTAGGAAATTTCGTGCCCCTCTGCTCTCGTCTTCTTTCTTTTTCAGCTTGTCCGTATCTTTGTTTGAGTATCCACCTTTACAGCCTCAGGGTGTCTACCACTCGGGAAAATCAGGGAAAACGGGAATTAGCCGGGAATTTGAAGTGATCGGGAAAAAACGGGAATAAGTCGGGAATTTGGTAAATTAAAATATGAAATACAATAATCATTAAATCAGTAAATTATGTCATTTTTTTGTTTGTAGCTGTGTAATATATTTTTAATTCCTAGTAAATAATTTTAATTCAAATTTTAAAAATTAATAGAAAAAACGAGGGAGTAGGGGGGGAGGCGATTTAAAAGGATGTGACATACTTTTTTAGTGGGGAATTTCAGGAAATGATCAGGGGAAATCAGGAAAAAGGTCGGGGATTTGATTGGTCAAGTTGAGTAGATACGATGAGCCTACTACAAAGTCTCACTTAATAAAAGTACATTCAAACTAAACACAAAACTCATAAAAATTTGAAAGTATTGATGATTATCATCTGCTCAAGTTGTAATAAATTATTATAACAATGTCCTACAGATCATAGTAACAGTCTACCTTCATAATCGGAGATTTAAGTAAAAATGTCAGGGCCAAGGGTGCTATGAGCATATTCCTGACTGATTATTAAGTTGTATTATTTACTAGAAATTAATCAACAATGAATGGTTCAAATAGATTTGAATTTTGTCTTAATGAATTAAAATAATGTTGATAAAAATATTGAAAATAATGACTAAAGTATAATAATACATGTTATGTTCTATGTTATTGTACTTTATTCATAGTTTTCACTACTGTGGTCAACACTTAATTCATTAATACAAAATTTAAATATATTTTAAACAAAATTTCTTTAACTAATACTAAAGATTACTAAAAATTAAATGTTTTCCTAAAAAAACCTTTTCAATTAGCCTAACGTAATTAAATGCAGGTAGCAATATGCAAAACAACATTTTTTTTTACCAAAAGAGTAAATTTAATCGATACATGAATAAAGTGTCCATCAGATTTTGTTGAGAGGGAATCGGGTGGATTGTTCAGTTCACTTTGTAATTAAAACTACTTCTTAAATCCTCACACATTTCACACATTGCTGGTTGTAAATAAATGACCCTCCTAATTTGAGAACTTATACTTCAGAAGATATTCAAATTTGTGGGCTGTGAATAACAAAGAGGAGATTTATTCTTATTAATACTCTAACACTATGTCATTGGTTTTTTATTATTATTATTAGCACCGCGTCTTACTACCCGTTCGGGTTATACGCACTCACGCTAATGTGTAATGGTAGGGTGATTGTGAGATGAAATGGAGGACCTACAGTTTAACGTGGAATCCGAACCACGGTGGAGGCCTGGTATTCCCCACATTCACAAGATGTCTTGTCAGAGGTGAAGGAAGGGTTTGGTAATCAGATAAATCTGTGCCGGGACCGAGGATTGAACCCCGGCCGCCAGCACAGAAGTCTGACATCTTACCCCTAGACCGCCAGGTCACCCACCACATTGGTTTATTGGTTTATTGCTAGGACATTTTGCCGCATATCTTTTGCTGTTTCAAGTAAATTTAGCCGAAAAGATATTTTATTTTATATAATAATTTAAGTAAAATGGCATAAAATAAAATAATAGCATATGTAACGAGCTTGAAATTATAGGCCTACACTAAGTAAATACTACAAATTGAGTTATGTGCCTTTTAAGCACATGAGTCATCATTAAGCAGTAATAACACACACTTGGAGAACTGGGAAAACACACGGCAGTTTTCGTGTCTGGGAAAACACAAGGAATTTTGCAAATCAAGTAAAAATACTGTTAATTTTAGCCATATAATTGAAACAACATTTTAGAAAACATTCTAATTTGATCTTTCATAAGGAGCAAATACTATAATAAGGTTAAGACTTAGATATTATTATAATTTAATTAATGCAAGTATGTATTAAATTGGTTAGTTAGCTTTTAAAATATTGTATACAAACCACATTATAATTTGCCCTTATAAGAAGTTGTTATAGTTTGGTAATATCTGTTTACATTGGTAGCGTTGTTGTGATATGAGTCAGATACATACAAAATAACACCACGACATAACAACTGGCAAATGGCTGCGTTGTCTGATGGCTGTGATCTTATATAATCACATGTTTATAAGCTGACGACTTCCGCACGTCCATCTTAGACTCTGCCTTACACTATGAGTGAAGAATGACCATGGGCACGGGACGAATCCTGGATAGCTCAGTGGTAAGAGCAGTGGCGTACTAAGCCGAAGGTCCCGGGTTCGATTCCCGTGTCCAGGTGTCATTTTTCAATTTTCAGAATATGATATCTAAGTGGTGTTATCCTCACTAAAATGCATTAATAATAGTTTCGGCTATTTGTTTCATTTATAATAACTAGGAACTGACAAGCATCCACAGTGGAATGCACAGTCAAAACATCTTAACAATACAAACAGTTTAAAAAAAGTTAAAATAAAGGACAATTTAAAACACCAAGTTAAAATATATTACACCATATTTGAAGAGTTGGTTGGTTTAAAATGTTTTAGTGACCCAGTAATTTACATACATGTTGGATTTAAGTTTTTAATATTATCAAAGTATTATTTGTGGGTTTTTTAATCCCTGTACTCATTCCAGTTTTCCAGTGCGAGCTGGAGTTTACCGGAACTTCGTCAACCCGACATGTTTCGGTACTGTGAATGGCCAACCAACTCTTCAAATATGGTGTAATATATTTTAATTTGGTGTTTTAAATTGTCCTTTATTTTAACTTTTTTTAAACGGTTTGTATTGTTAAGATGTTTTGACTGTGCATTCCCCTGTGGATGCTTGTCAGTTCCTAGTTATTATGTCGTGGTGTTATTTTGTATGTATCTGACTGATATCACAATAACGCTACCAATGTAAACAGATATTACCAAACTATAACAACTTCTTATGAGGGCAAATTATAATTTGGTTTGTATACAATATTTTAAAAGCTAACTAACCAATTTAATACATACTTGCATTAATTAATTTATAATAATATCTAAATCTTAACCTTATTATATATTTGAAAGCTTAAAATATTAGGAATTTAATGGATGAAAAGGTGAACTGAAGAACTAAGCACAATGATTCAAACCGGGTTTATTACCCCTTAAACAAGGGTTGTGAAGTGACAAGACGAATTTCTCCATACATTTTAAACATAAGCTTGTCACATGACTTCACACTAGTAAGTTTAATGAAAAATACAATTTTATTATTCTTTTCTTCAATCTAAGCTGCCTGGAAAAATGGGAATTCCTTCTGGAAAACGCAGATAGTTTGGTGGTAAGAAAATAGTGAAATAGTGGAGACCTTGAATAAGACATATTTATAGAATGCCAAATTTTAGTGACTTTTCATTCTATATTGTGAATTAAAAGGGGGCTTCCTATAAAAATCAAGGTTAAACTTGCCTGACTATAATTCAGAAGCAATTTTGTATTATTTTCATAAACCTAGGACTTGACCATTCTCCATAGGACAGTTCAGCGCAAACACAGGAACTACAAAAGTATCACTCAAATAAAATTATCCATAAGTATTTTTATTTTTGCCAATAATTACTGAAGAGTTATTTTTTGATCACCCTTTATTACATTTTCTAGGAACTCGAGTCCTCTCATCTCTCTTAGTCTGTTTCAGTTCCTCATTATTCTCTTCCTCAATCTCAATATTCAAAATGATTGCTGTATGCAGCATCCCTAATACTTATTATGCTAGTCTTTGTTTCCTTGTGTACTAATGTATTCCAAAATAACTCATCTGAATGTTGGTTTATGCTAATAAAGTTGCACATGGTAGTTCATATCTCTCTCTCTCTCACACACACACACATTTGTGTGACACTTCAGTATGTTATCTGGCAGAATCATCTTTTATAAATATATAGTTTCTACAACCACACAATATTTTTCTCAAGACTGCCAACCATGTAATACATCTGTTTCAAGGCTGTGATTAATTTCAAGACGTTATTTATTTTAAAAACTGTTAGGTAAGGGTTTACTTTCATACAGGACTTTGAGCTATATCACAACTATTATTATTATTATTATTATTATTATTAGCACCGCGTCTTACTACCTGTTCGGGTTATAAGCACTTACGCTAATGTGTAATGGTAGGGTGAAATTCACAAGATGTCTTGTCAGAGGTGAAGGAAGGGTTTGGTAATCAGATAAAGCTGTGCTGGGACCGAGGATTGAACCCCGGCCGCTAGCACAGAAGGCTGACACCTTACCCATAGACCGCCAGGTCACCCTATATCACAACTGAATGTTCCATGAGGTAGATAGCGTTATTTTATTAACTTGAAGAGCAGAACACAATTGTAACCAGTTGGCCTTGTAGTTAGTGTTCCTTCTCTGAACTTGGAGGGTACTTGGTTCAATTCCCACAGTATGCTCTGTGAAGGAGATAGTGTCCCCTCTATGAACCCGGAGTCCATCTGGTTCAATTCACACAATATGTGTTGCGAGGCAGATAGTGTCCAATTATACAGTAATCTCTAGAGAAGTATTATTAGGATTATTTGAAAACTTTTTATTGATAATATAATACTATCTGCTTTGGTGGCTACGTGGTCTAAGGCTAGATTGTCTGTGACAGTGAGATACTGGTTGGGTGTATTGAGGCTTTTTTTCCCAAAATAGTTTTCTACTATTTTGTAAATGCTGGTACAATTAAATTCAACTTTCCTCATCCCTGACCCATTAGCATAATTAGTGAATATGCGTGTAACCCTAACCGATAGTGAGACGAGGTAGGGAATGAGAGGGCAAATAATTATTTTCAAATAGTTTAACATTAATCACTGGCCAATGTGTGAGACAAAGAACCTTATTCTAGCTGTCATTTACCACCTCTCCTACCATAGACAGAGTATAGAGTTCCTTCTATGGACCTGGAGGCTACTTACTTCAACTCCATAAGGTGCGTGAGAGCCATCTAATGTTCCTTCTATGAGCCTGAAAGCCAGGGTTCAAATTTAATTGGGTAGACTAGGAGACAGATAGTGTTACTTCTATGAACCTGAAAACCAGGGTTCAAATTTAATTGGATAGACTAGGAGACAGATAGTGTTACTTCTATGAACCTAAAAACCAGGGTTCAAATTTAATTGGGTAGATTAGGAGACAGATAGTGTTACTTCTATGAACCTGANGTTCAATTTTAACCAGGTGGATTAGAAGGCAGTCAGTGTTCCTTCTATGAACCTGAAAGCCAGGGTTCAATTTTAACCAGGTGGATTAGAAGGCAGTCAGTGTTCCTTCTATGAACCTGAAAGCCAGGGTTCAATTTTAACCAGGTGGATTAGAAGGCAGTCAGTGTTCCTTCTATGAACCTGAAAGCCAGGGTTCAATTTTAACCAGGTGGATTAGAAGGCAGTCAGTGTTCCTTCTATGAACCTGAAAGCCAGGGTTCAATTTTAACCAGGTGGATTAGAAGGCAGTCAGTGTTCCTTCTATGAACCTGAAAGCCAGGGTTCAATTTTAACCAGGTGGATTAGAAGGCAGTCAGTGTTCCTTCTATGAACCTGAAAGCCAGGGTTCAATTTTAACCAGGTGGATTAGAAGGCAGTCAGTGTTCCTTCTATGAACCTGAAAGCCAGGGTTCAATTTTAACCAGGTGGATTAGAAGGCAGTCAGTGTTCCTTCTATGAACCTGAAAGCCAGGGTTCAATTTTAACCAGGTGGATTAGAAGGCAGTCAGTGTTCCTTCTATGAACCTGAAAGCCAGGGTTCAATTTTAACCAGGTGGATTAGAAGGCAGTCAGTGTTCCTTCTATGAACCTGAAAGCCAGGGTTCAATTTTAACCAGGTGGATTAGAAGGCAGTCAGTGTTCCTTCTATGAACCTGAAAGCCAGGGTTCAATTTTAACCAGGTGGATTAGAAGGCAGTCAGTGTTCCTTCTATGAACCTGAAAGCCAGGGTTCAATTTTAACCAGGTGGATTAGAAGGCAGTCAGTGTTCCTTCTATGAACCTGAAAGCCAGGGTTCAATTTTAACCAGGTGGATTAGAAGGCAGTCAGTGTTCCTTCTATGAACCTGAAAGCCAGGGTTCAATTTTAACCAGGTGGATTAGAAGGCAGTCAGTGTTCCTTCTATGAACCTGAAAGCCAGGGTTCAATTTTAACCAGGTGGATTAGAAGGCAGTCAGTGTTCCTTCTATGAACCTGAAAGCCAGGGTTCAATTTTAACCAGGTGGATTAGAAGGCAGTCAGTGTTCCTTCTATGAACCTGAAAGCCAGGGTTCAATTTTAACCAGGTGGATTAGAAGGCAGTCAGTGTTCCTTCTATGAACCTGAAAGCCAGGGTTCAATTTTAACCAGGTGGATTAGAAGGCAGTCAGTGTTCCTTCTATGAACCTGAAAGCCAGGGTTCAATTTTAACCAGGTGGATTAGAAGGCAGTCAGTGTTCCTTCTATGAACCTGAAAGCCAGGGTTCAATTTTAACCAGGTGGATTAGAAGGCAGTCAGTGTTCCTTCTATGAACCTGAAAGCCAGGGTTCAATTTTAACCAGGTGGATTAGAAGGCAGTCAGTGTTCCTTCTATGAACCTGAAAGCCAGGGTTCAATTTTAACCAGGTGGATTAGAAGGCAGTCAGTGTTCCTTCTATGAACCTGAAAGCCAGGGTTCAATTTTAACCAGGTGGATTAGAAGGCAGTCAGTGTTCCTTCTATGAACCTGAAAGCCAGGGTTCAATTTTAACCAGGTGGATTAGAAGGCAGTCAGTGTTCCTTCTATGAACCTGAAAGCCAGGGTTCAATTTTAACCAGGTGGATTAGAAGGCAGTCAGTGTTCCTTCTATGAACCTGAAAGCCAGGGTTCAATTTTAACCAGGTGGATTAGAAGGCAGTCAGTGTTCCTTCTATGAACCTGAAAGCCAGGGTTCAATTTTAACCAGGTGGATTAGAAGGCAGTCAGTGTTCCTTCTATGAACCTGAAAGCCAGGGTTCAATTTTAACCAGGTGGATTAGAAGGCAGTCAGTGTTCCTTCTATGAACCTGAAAGCCAGGGTTCAATTTTAACCAGGTGGATTAGAAGGCAGTCAGTGTTCCTTCTATGAACCTGAAAGCCAGGGTTCAATTTTAACCAGGTGGATTAGAAGGCAGTCAGTGTTCCTTCTATGAACCTGAAAGCCAGGGTTCAATTTTAACCAGGTGGATTAGAAGGCAGTCAGTGTTCCTTCTATGAACCTGAAAGCCAGGGTTCAATTTTAACCAGGTGGATTAGAAGGCAGTCAGTGTTCCTTCTATGATTCGTTGTCCACATGACGCTTTCTTAATTTGTTGTTCTATACAATGTTTTATCATGACTATCAGGTATCACATGCAGTGCATGGGCTTGTATTAGTTTGTTCAGTTTCGTTCAGATTATCAGACAGCCTCCACTGACTTTCCCTATTCATGCAGGGATCCCACATTATATTCCCCTCATTCGTTTTATTAGGGGTGAGCTGTCACCTGGGGCTGGCTATTATTTAAAATACTCGATTAGTGTGTACGCTGATGAGTTGGTTGATTTTATTTTTAGAAAACATTGGTGCACCCTGAAATTTATTTTTTGGGTTTGAAAGGGGAGGTTTAGTCGGATGTGCCAACAAATTTATAATTATTTTATTTGATAATACCTACCTCAAAGTTGCATTTTAATGTTTATAACGAAAGTAAAACAAATCCTAAAATGTGAATAATATCTTTTGCCCTTTACCAACTACAGTAGCCCCATGGCTTCTTTGGTGCTGACTGACAGCTTTGAAAAGTTACCAGAACAAATTACGTATCCCGACGCCGAACCAGATGGTCTGCAAAAACATGTGTTTATCAGCTGTCACTTTTGACAGTCAACATTTAGTTATATACCTAAATGTTGACTCTCAGAAGTGAGATGTGAGCTGTCAGTCAGCACCAAAGAGGCCACGGGGCCACTGTAGCTTCTATCTGCCTCCTATTGTGCTCATCTCCAACCCTCATCCTATGGTGAAAGCCAGAGGCAGGGAACAGAGTTTTTTCAGACGAAGATTGCTACCTCCACATTTTTTTATGTGTTTGCATAAAATAACAGAAGCTATTTTGCTTATTTTGTGTCAGTGACTATATGAAAAAAAAAGCTAATTATAACATTCCCAAAGTGATCTGGAGTCGTGTAATTTAGATTGAAAATTAGTGCGACTTGCTGACATAAAAATACGTCAAGCTGTGTGTCCAGTTTTTGGTCATTCTCAAGGAAATTACTTTGATTCCTACTCTGTAATATGATTGTATCCTGCAATTGATTAGAAATTAATATAATATATACCTAAATCTTGTAAGATATCCTAAATTCAAACAAAGTCAAAAAAAAACACCATAGTCAATTATTTTTTAAGAATAGCAACAAAACATTCTGACACTGCTGCCTTTAAGTGTGTATTATTTTCTTGTTTAAAAAAATGGAATTATTAGTGCTCGGATTTATATTTAGTTACATATTTTTTAAATGTTTATTAAATCTATTCCTATGAATATATCTTCACGAATTGTATAATTTTCATTGCTTTGATCTAATATTTTTGAATATCTTTGTATTTTTAGTTGGGGCATGTATGAGTCATCATAATAAAACCCAGATATCATTTTAAATAGTGCTCAATCACAGGGCAATATCTCAATCACTTTAATTGGAGTCGAATCGCATTAAAATCAAATATCTACATAAAATACATATTTCTTTTTTATGGCTTATAAACACACATTTTGTTAATTATAATACAATATATATATATATATATNATATATATATATATATATACACTATTACATTATTAATTATTGTAAGTAAATTGTATTTCATTTGCTCTAGACTGTTGTTGATACCTCTACTTCTGCATTATATTCCTCAATGCTTAACTAAACGGCTCTGGTAGTTATTCCAGCTCAAATTTGTCATGTTGAAGTCAAACAATATAGGTTTTAAAGCAATGTTAATTACTATTTTAGCTGGCTTTAATCATGGCTATAATTTATCAAAGCTATAGTTTATATGATATTTCTAATTGATAATTTTAGATGCACTTTTATTGTGCATAACTGTACACCTTTTGAATATTAATTCTTAGACCTGATCTTAAGATTATGCTTATGTATTCAGTTGATCCTCTGCTCATCATATTTTAGTTCCAAGTTACATAGTATTTAAATTTGTACTACATTTATATGAGGGTCTGCCCTGCTTTGGGTTTCCAACTATTAGAAAGTGCACATTAGATACTGATAGTAGAAACAATAGATGTTATTGAAGGTTTAAACTTATTTGAACAGTTAATGTCTCGGTCACTTTGATCGGGCGGGGTGATTCCTCGCTGGTGGCTCACCTTGCTGTGTGACCCTCGATCTCAGATATGTTCTAGGTGTGACTCAGAAGATTGTTTACACGGCCCTGCTCCCAGGGTTCACTTTCCAGCCGGTAACCTGTCTGGTTTCAGACCACTTATCTCCCTCCTGCCAAATATAGGATTACAACAGCTCAGTTTCATGACGTACTGATTGGTCACAACAACACAAGAAACTTTGTAGGAACTCAACACATCTCAAGATTTTCATAAAAAATGAAACTTTTAACACCATTTGACAAAAATACAAATTGGACTTGATCTACTCACAACCATAAAAATCAGTTTCTTTCAAACTTCAAGACAAACTACATAACAAAAAAAAGAGTTGTTTTTGCACACAAGTTAAAAAACAACTGCCGCTGGAGGTTTTAAGTCAACGTGGAGAAAGTATATATCTTGGAAAACCTGGTAAAGTTGGATTCTCAATATCATGTCGACATGATTAACCCAACAGTTATTTGATGTCACATAACGGCATTATGCTGTTTTGTTGTGCAATTTGTTTAAAAGTTGACAACCATGAGCTCTCTACAGCTGTACAAGATAAACCTGTGCTCTTGTTTTGTTTTTGTGACTTGCCTCGCTTGTTTTTAGTGATCACTTTTTATTATGTGGATACACAACCAAAAGTGGTGAACGTTTTGTTTAAGAAAGTGTTGAGTGCGTGATTGTGTGTCCGTTTCAACATTGTTATTAAAGCGGAAATTCGAGGCCAACAGAGATTGGTGGCTATAATTTGCGATTCGGCACAATTTAGGCATGTATTTATATTAGAACTACATTTTCTCACCATAGCTTTGTGTGCATAGACAGAAGAAAGTTTTTTGCGACACCAAGGTATTCTGGGATCATTTTCTGGTTGAGTATATATTTACTGGTATATTACACCCTGTATATATTTGTGTGCCTAGGTTAGCCTTGAAGGGTTAAATTTCTATATTAATTAAGGGCCAAATATGGTAGTTTTTTTTAACTAGTCAAAGTAATGAAGGATCAAAACAATTGATTGTTTATTTTATTTTTAAATTTTATCAACACAATTTCACACTTCTTTGATGAGCTTGATTTGAATCATACTAAATAAGTAAGCCAACCTTTTTCTGAACCCCCCCGCCCCCGCCCTTTCCACCATACTTAAACTTCTTTAACCTAAGCCGAAAATTTCAGTTTTAGATTATTTATTTCACTAAAATAATAGAGATATAAAAACCGCATAATTTACTTCCTAAGCATCATGGTGTAGAAAGGTGTGGGTTCGGGGGGAGGGGGGTGTCTGGATCACCCAGAATGGGCTAGACCCCCTCTGGGATTTGTTGTGTAAGCTAACATTATTATAATATAATTTTGTTTACAAAATGGTATATTCTTTTTGAGCATATCTATTTTTACTTTCTCATATAAAGATAAATATTGTAGTTGTGAAAAAATTTGGCCTCGAGATTACGATGGATGTTGACATTTAATGTGCCTCCGAACCCCAGAAAGTATATCTGGACATGGTCTTTCCCTCGTGTCTTTCCCCTGGTTTGTCTGTTTGTACCGGCGCCACAACCAAACCCGTTTGATAGATTTTGTTAAGACTTGGTATTTAGGCATTATGTTTCCTCCACCCGTTTTTTAAATTTTAATTTCAACCCTTAGAATAAGGGTTGTTTATCGATTACTTTTTTTTGAAAAACTTAAACAAATTTGAAAATGGTTTTAACAATTTTCATGATTTTTGAAAATTGTTAGAACTAAAAGCACATCATTTATGCTTTAAATTATAATTATTGTCAAACATCAAAAACAGGAAAGTGCCTCAGGACACTAAACAAAATGTATTCTAACAATCTCGCTTAAAATAGATATTCGGGGTGTATTTTACATTACAAATAATAGTGTATATCCTGATTGCCAAACCCTTCCTTCACCTCTGACAAGACATCTTGTGAATGTGGGGAATGCCACGCCTCCACCGTGGTTCGGATTCCACGTTAAACTGTAGGTCCTCCATTTCATCTCACAATCACCCTACCATTACACATTAGCGTAAGTGCGTATAACCCNTCTCACAATCACCCTACCATTACACATTAGCGTAAGTGCGTATAACCCGAACGGGTAGTAATAATAATAATAATAATAATAATAAATAATAATAGTAGTGTATATCTATTTTTTTAGAAGAAAATTTACTGAAGGGTAGTTTACTAGCAAATACTATTATTAGATAGTTAAATGTTTCTCTAAAATTTCCTTAAACTTACTATTTTATTTAAAATATGTATCATAGGAAAATTTTACAAGGTAAATATCATTGTAGACTTGTTTTTAAGATAAAAATTTATGTATAAGTAGTTTACACATGACTATTAATCTTTAAATTCAAAATATTTCAAAAATGGCTTTAACTTTTTATTAAAACTTGATAGCTATGCAGTGTTTAACATGATAAATAGCATGGGTTGAGGAGGTGCGGGGGTAGGAATCCCCCATAGAATTTGATGTGCCTCATGGGAAAAAGGCATTGTAGCAATTTCTAGTGAGCCCCTCCTAGAAAAATCAGCTTTCTACACCCTTCCTAAGCGTGTAGGCCAGCAAAGCTTCATCCATCATCACTCATATCATATTAAAAATATATTCATGGACTCTAGGACTTGGCTTTGCAATGAAATTGAAATAATTACAAACTCTGGGCGTAACAAGCTCACTGAAATGTTGTTCTTCCTTTATCAACATTTATCATAACTTATTTTCAAGTAGTGTGAGCTTAATGATGCATCAGTTCTCAGATAGGGCTCTTGATATCTTACGTGGAAAAGTAATTATTTTTCTCTAGTTTCTTAATCATTTCATAAGAGCTTTAGATTATATTGACTTTATAAGAACCCGGAGGCCAAAGAGATGTCTTACAAGAATATTTGTTCTTAAATAATTGACTGTATTACTATAGTAACCTTTCTTATTGTTAAAATATATGTCTGGCTTATCAGTTACTGATAAAACTACTATCATATTCATAGTAATCTTGTCACAAGAAATCAGTGATTCCTATTCATTCATTACCTGTGATGGCTGCATTCACTATACTCTGCTCTGGTTGATATCAAGGGACTTGTTTGGGTGACGCTAGCGGATAATGAGAGGCACCTATGATTGGCACATTTCAACCTCGGGGACTTGGGGAACCACTCCTCACTTAGCACATTAATTGAGTCGAATCATGTGTTTTCCATTCTTCTCTTGTGATGATTGCTTCCCATTGTTGTATGAAGGATGTAATATACTGTACTGAGATTGGTTTAGTTGATGGTCAAATATAAAGACTTTTGATCCTAGCTTTGAGTAAGATTCATGACTTCTTGATTGGTTTATTCGATGGTCAATATGTATCTAAATTGTTTCTAGCCTATACACTCTCAAAGGGTGTATTATCATCATCATCATTGAATAATCTCAAAAAGTTAACCACTAATTTATTTACATTAATATATAACTAATATACAATAAATTGAAATGTATATGTATTGAGTCAAAAGTTTATAATAAATTAGCTAATTATTATTATTATTATTATTATTAGCACCACGTCTTACTACCCGTTCGAGTTATACGCACTTACGCTAATGTGTAATGGTAGGATGATTGTGAGATGAAATGGAGGACCTACAGTTTAACGTGGAATCCAGAACCACGGTGGAGGCCTGGCATTCCCCACATTGACAAGATGTCTTGTCAGAGCTGAAGGAAGGGTTTGGTAATCAGATAAATCTGTGCCCGGACCGAGGATTAAACCCCGGCCGCCAGTACAGAAGTCTGACACGTTACCCCTAGACCGCCAGGTCACCAAATTAGCTAATACTTAATTTAATTTGATAAATCACAGAAAAACCCTAAGTTTAAAAAAAGAGATTTAGTCTATATTAGGTAAAAGTACCTCTTTATAATTTTGGCAAGATTTACTCTACATAAAGCATGTGGCCATATGAGACATCCGTCCGATGCCAAAAATGTTCCCAACCCCCACTCGAGTCTATAGAATCCACTACAGAGCCAAAAGTCAGCCATTTTGAACATAAGGATGAGGTTGGCAATAACCAGAGCAAACAACTGTTTGTGTACTGTTGGAAGAGCTCGGTTTGATGTTGTCGATTGAATGTCATTCAACCTTATTGTTACATAATCCACTACCAAAATGTTTGGTCCTCATCAAAACACTTAAAGAATCTTGTTTTGACACAGGGGTATGGTAACGGTTTGTGTCTGATATTAAAGTGAGCATTTAACCAAAATGTTTCTTTACTGATAAAAAGTTAATTGTATTTATTTTGGGGGAAATGTAAACATGTTACTATCATGATTACCGGTCTTATCTAACCTGTTTTTGTTGGGTTTTTTTAGACATCTAACACAGCACTTTATTTTTTTACTTTAGTTTTTTATTTATTTTTGTTAGTAGGAATCAGCTATACACACTGGTGGGCAAAGGTACTAAACTTCAAGTTAATCTAATTTGATGATGGGAAGGTTGGGGCTCATATTTCAGCCGGGTGTACTAAGGGTACTTTTTCTTGAATGGTTTGGCCACCTTTCCCTCAGAAAAATGAGATTATATTTTCTCTAAATTCATGGTGGCTACACACAGGGAAAAGTCAGTGAATTTAAATACTTCGCTCATCGACTGAGTCTACACCAAAACATTTAAACTAAAGTGAGAGATTTTGTTTTTTTGATGTTAACAAAATGAATTTCCTAGATATGGTAGTCTTAACACAACACAGTTGTACAGTGTTTATTTTATAACACATTTACACAAGGACACAAATAATACCTAATTCAAAACTAGAAAATGGACAAGAACTTAAAATAATGTTGATGTTTGGTAGCTTAGGATTTTTTGAAAATGTGTGGTCAATGTAATAAATAAAGATTCCCATCGAACAAGAAAAACTCTAAAGGGGTTAGGTCTGAAATGTTTTTTAATGTTGTCTGTAAACTTGGAAAAGTCAGAGAATTTCATAATAAGTTTTGTACTCACCCTGAAATTATATTTTCCTCATCTCTAATCCATAAGTGTAACCAAAAGCAGATACCCTGGACTGGTAGTAATACTTGGTGTAATAAAGAACATTACAAACTACAGAGTGGTTTCAAAACTCTCAAAGCATTAAGGGACTTACACGGTGACCTGGTGGTCTAGGGGTAAGGTGTCAGACTTCTGTGCTGGCGGCCGGGGTTCAGTCCTCGGTCCCGGCACCGATTTATCTGATTACCAAACCCTTCCTTCACCTCTGACAAGACATCTTGTGAAT